>JAPYKE020001025.1:0-18322 GCA_028554795.2 Sinohyriopsis cumingii | reverse complement strand
TATTTCGAAACAGTATAAGAGTCGTTGGAATCAACATCCTCTAAGTAAGGGTCCCATAAGTACAAACTATAGATACAGTTTATACACATTTGCGTGTTTTTCATACCCGGTACCCCCTAAGGCACCCCTTATTTTGCAGGACTTCCTTTGTAGGTGGACTCTATTTCCACGAGATAAAATTACAGCATAAGTTGGATATATATATATATATATATATATATATATATATATATATATATATATATATATATATATATATATACGGCACAAAAAGAGCGCTCTAACACTTAAAATTAAACGTAAACGTTAATGAAACAAAAATTAGCTTATATGAAACGAAACTTACTTTGTGAATTGCCTCTGCCACCTATATAAAACATGTCAAAGAAGAATAAATGTCAGAATTCGTTAGGAGGGTACGTAATATCCAAACTTTACTTGTAAGATATGATATCATTACGGCATGTGTGATACCGAACTTCTTTTTCTAGTCGAGAAAATCTCAAAATCGGCTGTACGAATTTTCTTTAAACGTTTCCTCATGTTGGAAACGATAATGGGTTAGATATAGCTGAAGATGCGTTGAAATCAAATACCTTTTAGAAGGTGTTTAAATATTACAAATATTTAACGAATCGGTCCACATTGTGCGTGAGTTTTCATACCCAATAACCATAGGAACCCGCTAATTTCGCTGATTCTTGTCGACGAAATTCGTCAGGACGTCCTTCTTAGGTCGCCTCTATCCATCAGAAATAAAGTCGTAAGGAAGGGTCCCTTTAAAAACTCTTCAAAGAGTAAACGTAATGTCCCAACTGTATATATAAAATATAATCTTCTTACGGCAGCCAGTGTAGCCAAATCCGTTATACAGCCAATCGTTTCTCGGAATCGGCTCGACTAGTTTTCTTTAACATTTTTCCACTCTTTTAGCACTGTTGTTTATATTTGACTTAATTTATGTCTTATTTAGTTATTTGTCAGCTTTAAAATGTTTTTATTTTTTAATGTCATTATATATCAAAATAATGTTGTTTCGTTTACTAGGAACTAGTATTTTGTCCAGAAAATAGTTTGACCTTGACTCTTCATTTTTGTAAACATAAAGCTGACCTGGTTCTCGACCTTAATTCAAAATTAGTAACAGTCACGCGAACAAGTTCTTTTTTTATTTATTTTTATTGTGGGAATAATAAACAACTTTTATTCTCGGAGTAATAAGGATCCAGAGGCTACGTAATATTATACATATAAACATGATCACGTGATCATCTATTTTGCAATTAGACATTTCCAAAATTGCGCATTACTTAGATTTAAAAGTGATGCTTAGAGTTCAGTCTCACAGTCTGGACTTTAAAACGCTTGATGTCAAGTCGTTTCCTTTCTGTTGTAGCCAGTTTGTGAATTATATGTGAATTTTTCTTCAGATTATTTGAATTCTAAAAGATTAATTCGTTTCTCTGGAAATATTTGTTGTGCTCATACAGAATTCTTGAAATAAAACATTTTGTAAAAATATTTTTGGGATTTCAAAAACCGGAGGATTATTTCTTGTGTTTCTACAAGGAAATGTAGACAACAACATTGAACAGAATACAGCATACGTCATCGCCTTCCATCTTGGATTTTTCGTCGGGACTCGACTTGAAATCATTAGAACATTTTATTATTAGGACTTCTAAACTTTTATTCGTGGATTATTCTTGGAGTTTGTTTTTTGGCTTTGATTCTTAAAACCGTAAGTTCTTATTCTTTTATTTTTACAGCATTTTCCCAGGGAAATAAATTATTTGTTCAATTTTTCAAAGCTTGTTGTTTTCACTTTATCTTGCGATGCTGTTTATTCGAGCCTATATGTGTAACATAAGAATTGGGGGCTCATCCGGGATTTTGAATTTTGGCTAAGATATTTTAGAAAACTTCGTTGTCTTTTTTATTTGAATTCCTTATGTTTTTGAAGTCTTGTGTGGAATTGACAAACATTTTCTACAACGTGAACAAAAGTGGAAATTCTTTTTTTCAAATCCTACCCAGGAACAATAACATCTTTAAATAAAGATGAATTGATTCAACTTTCCAGAAAATACGATATTTCTGAGGTAAAGGCTTCCTTAACGAAACAAGAAATAAGAAATATTTTGGTTCAGCATTTGGCAGAAAAGAATTTTTTGGATAAAAATGCTTTGGTTTCAATCAGTAAGTCTGTATCAGACTCTGACATAAAAGTGAAGGAACTAGAATTAAAGTACAATATGGAATTGGAGTTGAGGAAGCTGGAGCTTCAGAAAGAAGAAAGAGAAAAACAAACGCAAGTAGAAGCGGGAAAAAGAGAAAGAAAGACAAATGCAGTTACAAGAAAGAACAAATGCAGTTACAATATAAGAGAGACCGAAAACATGGAAGCATTGTGCACAGCCAACCCGATCTATGAACTTACGATTGGCAATGTACAAGGATCTAGGTTCCCGACCTGTCAGACTTCCGATTCCCGATCATCCAAGCAGTGCAAACTAGGGCTCAGGTAAAGGAAGATAACAAACCTTTACACAAATTAAAATTACCGGAAGCCATTACAGATATCTCCCACGAAGAATTTCAGAATGAGCAGAAATACGACGCGTCTCTACGTGCAAACGCGAAGAAAACATTATCGGGTGCCGTGAGGAAGAGTAAGAACGGGGGTTCCTCTAAATTCCTTACTCGAAAAGGTTTAATGTATAGGGAATACTCTATACTTGATATGAAGTTCTTGCAACTAGTGATCCCCCATAAATCCAGGTCGCATGTACTCGAGGTCGCGCAGGAGTCGAGTATGGCGGGTCCTTTAGGTATGAAGAAAACAACAGAGATGGTATTAAGAGAATTGTATTGGCCTGGTGTCAATAGCGACGTAGCGCGGATCTGTCGCTCGTGCGAAGTTTGCCAGAAAACTGTATCTAAGGGCAGGGTAACTAGAGTACCGTTAGGTCAAATGCCATTGATAGATACTCCGTTTAAAAGAGTGGCCTTTGACATTGTGGGACCTATATTTCCACATACAGATCGGAAAAACCGACACATCTTGACGCTGATAGATTGCGCTACCAGATACCCCGAAGCCATAGCTTTGCCATGGATTGAAACCTAACGTGTATCCCAAGCGCTCGAGGACATGTTCAGCAGGGTCGGAGTGCCCGAAGAGGTTCTTACGGATTGTGGAGCGCAATTCACCTCAGATCTCATGGCAGAAATTAGAAGGTTGTTGTCCCTTAAACAGTTGCGCACGACACCCTACCACCCTATGTGCAATGGGTTGGTCGAGAAATTCAACGGGACGTTGAAGCAAATGTTGCGACGGAACAAACTTAAAGACTAATAATGTTTCCTACCTTAAATAAACTCAGCATGTTTTTGTTTCTTCTATGTTTCCTAATTTCATGGTGTTTGTGTTCGTAATCTTATCATTATATATGTTTCTTTTTTTATCTTGTAGGTGTTGTCTAATGTTGTAAAGCGCTTAGCAAAGATTAGGCGCTATACAAAGTCCTCATTTTTATTATTAGTATGCGTGCGGAAAGACCTAAGGATTGTGATAGGTATCTGAACGCAATTCTCTTCGCGTATCGTGAGGTTCCTAGTGAAACCTTAGGCTTCTCCGCGTTAGAACTATTGTACTGTAGGACACTTCGTGACGCAAGACAAACTCGCGAAATCTAGTTGTAGGAACGTGAAGTACTACAACCGAGGAACGCGAAGTAAAACGTTTGATGTAGGCAATCAAGTGTTCGTGCTTCTCCCAACGAATAAAAATAAGCTGCTATTCCAATGGATAGGACCATACGAAGTCAAACAGGTGAAAGGCGAAATGGACTATATCATTGACGTGAAGGGTACGTCCAAGATATTTCACGTCAATATGCTTAAACTCTATCTAGAAAGACCTAGACAAACAATGGATAAAGGGGTCTTGAATGTAGTATGCGTAGCGGTGATAAAGGATAAGTCGTGTGACGAATCGGAATCGTCTCCAGGACAGAAATGCCCCTTGAATACCCCATTGACGTAGGGAAAAAAGGTCTTGACCAGATCAATGTATGCCCGGATTTATCAGTGGGTCAGCGTACACAAATATTGGAGGTTTTGTCCCAATACCCTGACGTGTATACTTACAAACCGGGCTGTACTGGATTGATTCAACACGAGATCAAGTTGAATACCTCTGAGCCGATCAGGATTAAAGAATATCCAATACCCTTTAATACGCGAGAGACAGTCAACGAAGAAGTGGGAAAAATGTTAGACAAGGAAGTGATCGAACCTTCCAGTTCCCCGTATTCGTCCCCTGTTGTGTTAGTCAGAAAGAAAGACGGGAAGAACCGTTTTTGCATTGATTTTCGGCAATAGAACAAAATCACCGTGTTCGACGCAGAACCAATGCCAGAGATGGAAAGTTTGTTTTCGAACTTGGCAGGTCATAAATACATTCCCAAATTAGACTTTACCAACGGATATTGGCAGATACCAATCGCTGTAATGCCCGGGAGTTAACGGCATTCGCGATTTCGAAAAGTCTTTATCAATTTAAAGTTATGCCTTTCGGTTTAGTCAACGCCGGTGCGTCATGCGTTCGTCTCATGTGCAAACTATTAAACGGTATGGAAAACGTCGACAGTTTGTAGATGATATCTTTGTTTATACACATACATGGGATGAACATGTTAAGGTATTACGGGATCTGTTCGAAAGACTTCACAATGCAAATCTTACAGCTAAGCCCACCCAAATAAAGTACAGGGTATTTTAGCCTAGAGTGTTTGGAACATCTCGTGAGTGGATTAGGTCAGTTGAAACCTCACCCAGAGAAAATAGGAGCAATCAAAGATACACCTAGACCAGAAACTAAAAAACAAGTACGATCTTTCCTAGGTTTGATTGGGTTTTACAGGAAATTTGTCCCCAATTATGTGGCTATTGCCAGCCCATTAACAGCCTTGACTAGGAAAGAGCAACCGAATAAAGTTCCCTGAGTTATGTGCCAGGAAAAAAGCATTTAATGCTTTAAAACAGAAACTGGCAAGTACACCAATGTTAAAGTTGCCAGAATTGAACAAAACGTTTGTGCTGAGGACTGATGCGTCCGATACGGGTCTTGGGGCTGTTTGCTACAGGAGCAAGAGGGGATGAAATTGCCCATTGCTTATGCAAGTAGGAAATTGCTCCCTAGGGAGAAAAACTACTTCGTAATTGAGAAGGAGTGCCTAGCCTTAGTATAAGGGATAGGAAAATTCCATACGTACCTTTTCGGGAGGGAGTTTACTTTCCAAACGGACCATCAGCCGCTCTTATACTTGAACAAAGCAAAGGTCGCCAATGCAAGATTGGTGCGTTGGGCGTTGTCTTTGCAACCGCATAGTTTCCTGATCGAGGCGATTCTAGGATCGGAAAATGTGGGTGCTGATTTTTTAAGTAGGGTGTAGTTATCAGATCATTTTCGTTCACTATTCAAATTGGAAGTTTTAACAATTTTTTATGTTCACATTCCGTGATTTGTTCTAAAGGTGTTACCACTTTTTAGGATGGATGTTCTGTCACGGAATTAAATTCTTTTATTTATTGAATACATGTACTCCGGTTTCGTTTTTTGTTACAACGATACCCGAGGATGATTTATGTATATTGTGTCGTATTTCGAAATATTGAGTTCGGTTCATCCCATGCCGCATGTGCGAAGTGCTCTCGATGGGACGAACCAATGCATATAATGCACAGACTATGTTTGTGTATAAATACTTCACCGTACGTAATATTCTTTACAATACGGAATAGTCTTGTCAGCAGTCAGTCTGCTTCAAAAACGTGGCCAGAGTGTCTGTGTCTGGAGTGACCAGTGTGTCTCTGTCTGGAGAGACCGGAGTGTCTGTGTCTCTGTCTGTGACCAGAGTGTCTGTGTCTGGAGTGACCGGAGTGTTTGTGTCTGGAGTGACCGGAGTGCTTGTGTCTGGAGTGACCGGAGTGTTTGTGCCTGGAGTGACCGGAGTGTCTACTGTCCGGGGTGTCCGGAGTATCTAACGTCCGGGTGTCCGGAGGGTCTAATGTTCGGAGTGTTCCGAGTGTTTCGCAGTGTTCCGAGTGTCCAGAGTCTGCAGCAGCTGTGTAGCTGAACTGTAGCAGCCGTGGAGCTGAAACAAAGGGTGCTGATGACGGAGTGTGTCTCCGTACATGTAATTTGTTAGCCGTGGGCTAATTTTGGATTTCGTAAAACCAAGTGTATCTATCGGGACTGTAAAGATAAGTTGTATATCTGTCCCTCCTTTTTATCACCATAATTTCGCTACCTGAGTGAATGCATTTTACTACTTGAGTAAAATTTTACATCGTTTACTACCTAAGTAAACTATATCCATCGTTTCATTGCCAAATCGTTGTGAACCATTCACCCCTTGTCTTTGTATTTGCTAAATTATTTTTTTTGTTGTATTTCTCATCAAGTCTGTGCGTTCTTATGTTAATTAAATCCAATATTCGGATTATATATACACGCACATATTCATAATTAATTGCTCATGAAAGTCATTCATTATTAAACCTTGTAGTTATATCATCGTCAAAAGTGTTCTGTTGTGAATCCGAAAAGTCCACCCGATTATCTTGTTACACCATGATGCGCCCTTATTTCGCTGTTTTCTCTCGACGAAATGTCAGGACGTCCTTGGTTAGTGGACTTTATACCCTAGGATTAAAATATCAAAGATGGATCCATGTAAAAACCTAATAAAGAGGGGACGTAATGACTCAAATGGAAACGTAAGATATAATCTTACAGCATCTGTAGAGTTCTGATTGCTTTATCTAGTCGCGATGTTCTAGAAATAGGCTGGAAAATAGTTCTTTTTCTTCTAATTTTCTTACTGTTAGAACGGATCACTACTTTCGTACTGTTCAGCAGGCGTTGAAATCAAAATCCTCTAATCAGAAGTTCAGTTAGTACAAACTCTTTGATTCAGTCTATTAATCTGTGCCTGTTTTTCATACCTGGTACCCGTCGGGCGCACCTTATATTGCGGTTGCTATCGACGAAATTCGTCAGGACTTCGTTCGAGAGTTGACTATCCCCATGAGATAAAATATAAAAGAAGGTTCCATGTCAATACGGTATAAATATCTAATGTTTTCACGGCACGTGTCTTAATTGACTTTCATCCAGCAGTAGATTTCTCGAAATCGCCTCGACGAATTTTTTATATAAAAAAAGACTTTTAGAACGTGTACCTAGTTAGATAATATGAAGGAAACGTTGAAATCAAAATCCTCTTAGCAGGTGTTCAATTAGTACAAACTATCGGGGGTGGGGGTGGGGTAATACCAGATTCCCATAGGGCGTCCCTTATTATGCTGTTTCTTCTCGACGAAATTCGTCAGGACATTTTTCGTAGACGGATCTCTATCCCCTAGAGATAAAATGTCAAAGAAGGGTCTGTGTTATAATCTTACGGTATGTGTCGTACGACACCTCCGTCATCTAGCTGATTTCTCAAAATCGGCTCAACGAAATTTCTCAAGACTTCTTTCGTTACTACACTGATCTTCTAGAGATAACATCTCAAGAAGGGTCCTTGTCAAGTCTCTTTAAAGATGATACTTAACGACCAAACTGTATAAGTAAGATATCATCTTCTTGCGTCATGTGCTTTACCTGCCCTCCACTCCCCTTATAACCCCAATTTCTGGAAATCGGTTACAAAGTATGCTAAGTTCCCCAGTTCCAAGGACTTCAAGAAAATATTCAAGTCAACTGAAGGCTTCTTAAACTCGTAAATACTCCACATAATTCTCCTCTAAGGACATGACGACCACACACGAGAAATCTCCAAGTTCAAACTTGTATGGTTTTTAGTGGTTTCCCTTTTACTTGAGTCATTAGTAAGCTTTTCGAACCCGAATACTAATACTTATCGCTATGCAACACAAGACACGACCCAAATGCCTAAAACAACTCATTAATCCTATATCAAATTACAAAACACATTACAAAACACGTATTCCTATCAATATCCTAAACGATTCCTACATATAGTCCGTGATCTGTCTATATTTAGCTTCATATAGCACTCTCCAATACGGTTAGAATTACACCACTGCATGCCCTAAAAAGCTTTCATCTGCATTAGCTAAGTGGTAACCAATTACACACTGAATTGGGAATAATGAATAAATAAATTTTAAAAAACCTGTGTAAATAAGGAATAAGTATTAAAATGTATGTGAAAATATTTGAATTGGGAATAAGTAACTGGTTACTTGTACCTTATTCAATCGGTAACTGGTTACTTATTCCTTATTGAATCGGGAATAAGGAATAAGGAATAAGTAACCAACCTGATTTCGCTTCATCAGCAAATACAAAGACAAGGGGTGAATGGTTCACAACGATTTGGCAATGAAACGATGGATAGAGTTTACTCAGGTAGTAAACGATGTAAAATTTTACTCAAGTAGTAAAATGCATTCACTCAGGTAGCGAGATTATGGTGATTAAAAAGAGGGACAGATATACAACTTTTCTTTACAGTCCCGAAAGATAAACTGGGTTTTACGAACCCGAAAATTAGCCCACGGCTAACAAATTACATATACGGAGACACACTCCGTCATCAGTACACTTTGTTTCAGCTCCACGGCTGCTACAGTTCAGCTTCACAGCTGCTACAGACTCTGGAAACTCGGAACACATCGAGACACTCGGAACACTCCGAAGATTAGACCCTCCAAACATTAGACACTCCGGAAAACTCGGACATTAGACACTCCGGAAACCCCGGACAGTAGATACTCCAGACACCCCTGACAGTAGACACTTAGGACACCCCGGACGGTAGACACTCTGGTCACTCCAGACACAAACACTTCGGTCACTCCAGACACAGACATTCTAGTCACTCCAGATACAGACACTCCGGTCACAGACAGACACAGACACTGCAGTCACTCCAGACACAGACACTCCGGTCACTCCAGACACAGACACTCTGGTCACTCCAGACACAGACACTCTGGTCACAGAGAGAGACACAGACACTCCGGTCACAGACACAGACAGCTGAAAACATATCCAATACCGTGTACTATACAGGACACGGACATAATAACGCAATGACGTTACACACGGTAAGTTATATAGATTACATTATTAGCACAATAATTACAAAATGACAGGTTCAAAAATAAACCAAATCTTGCTCAATAAGAATCCTACTATATTAAACAGTTTTTTGAAAAAAAAATGTAGCTTGTCATTGCTAATATAAATCCCTTGCTAAGTAGAAAACGAGAATAGAAATATGTGCATTATACTGCGTAAACCAAAGCTTCATAGCAAAGATTGAAAGCTAAACGTGGTAATACAGTATTTATAGCTCATAAACTAGAAATTAATAAACTTACGTACCTCGACAGCTGAAGATGTGCACGTTTTTGAAGCAGAATGAATGATGACAAGATTATTTGGTTAATGTTAAGAAACTTACGTACGGTAAGGTATTTATACACAAACATAGTCTGTGCATTATATGCATTGGTTCGTCCCATCGAGAGCACTTCGCACGTGCGGTATGGGATGAACCGAACTTACTATTTTGATATACGACACAATATACATAAATCATCCTCTGGTATCGTTGTAACAAAAAACGAAACCGGAGTACATGTATTCAATAAATAAAAGAATTTAATTCCGTGACAGAACCTCCCCCGCTAAAAAAGTGGTAACACTTTTAGAAAAATCACGGAATGTGAACATAAACAATTGTTAAAACTTCCAATTTGAATAGTGAACGAAAATGATCTGATAACTACACCCTACTTTAAAACTCAGTACCCACATTTTCCGATCCTCGAATCGCCTCGATCCGAAAACTATGCGGTTGCAAAGACAACGCCCAACGCACCAATCTTGCATTGCGACCTTTGCTTTGTTCAAGTATAAGAGCGGCTGATGGTCCGTTTGTAAGGTAAGCTCCCCCCCCCCGAAAAGGTACGTATGGAATTTTCCTATCCCCTATACTAAGGATAGGCACTCCTCAATTACGAAGTAGTTTCGCTCCCTAGGGAGCAATTTCCTACTTGCATAAGCAATGGGCATTTTCATTCCCTCTTGCTCCTGTATCAAAACAGCCCCAAAACCCGTATCGGACGCATCAGTGCTCAGCACAGAAGTTTTGTTTAGTTCTGGCAACTTTAAGATTGGTGCACTTACAGTTTCTGTTTTAAAGCATTAAATGATTTTTCATGACACACACCCCAGGGAACTTTATTTGGTTGCCCTTTCCTAGTCAAGTCTGTTAATGGGCTGGCAATAGCCGCAAAATTGGGGACACATTTCCTGTAAAACCCACTCAAACCTAGCAAAGATCGTACTTGTTTTTTTAGTTTCTATTCTTGGTGCATCTTTGATTGCTCCTATTTTCTCTGGGTGAGGTTTCAACTGACCTAATCCACTCACAAGATGTTCCAAACACTCTAGGCTAAAATACCCTATACTACATTTGGGTGGGCTTATCTGTAATATTTGCAGTGTGAAGTCTATCGAACAGATCCCATAATACCTTAACATGTTCATCCCATGTATGTGTATAAACAAAGATATCATCTACAAAACTGTCGACGTTTTCCATACCAATTAATATCTTGCGCATGAGACGAACAAATGACGAAACGGCGTTGACTAAACCGAAAGGCAAACTTTAAATTGATAAAGACCTTTCGGATTCGCGAATGCCGTTAACTCCCGGGCATTACAGCGATTGGTATCTGCCAGTATCCTTTGGTAAGGTCTAATTTGGGAATGTATTTATGACCTGCCAAGTTCGAAAATAAACTTTCCATCTCTGGCATTGGTTCTGCGTCGAACACGGTGATTTTCTTCTATTGTCGAAAATCAATGCAAAAACGGTTCTTCCCGTCTTTCTTTCTGACTAACACGACAGGGGACGAGTACGGGGAACTGTAAGGTTCGATCACTTCCTTGTCTAACATTTTCCCCACTTCTTCGTTGATTGTCTCCCGCGCATTAAAGGGTCTTGGATATCATTTAGTCCTGATCGGCTCTGAGGTATTCAACTTGATCTCGTGTTGAATCAATCCAGTACAGCCCGGTTTGTAAGTAAACACGTCAGGGTATTGGGACAAAACCTCCAACATCTGTGTACGCTGACCCACTGATACATCCGGGGATACATTGATCTGGTCAATACCTTCTTTTCCTACGTCAATGGGGTATTTAAGGGGCATTTCTGTCCTGGTGACGATTCCGATTCGTCACACGACTTATCCTTTATTACCGCTACGCATTCTACATTCAAGACCCCTTTATCTATTGTTTGTCTAGGTCTTTCTAGGTAGAGTTTAAGCATATTGACGTGAAATATCTTGGACTTACCCTCCACGTCAATGATATAGTCCATTTCGCCTTTCACCTGTTTGACTTTGTATGGCCATTTCCATTGGAATAGCAGCTTAATTTTATTCGTTAGCAGAAGCACGAACACTTGATTGCCTACATCAAACGTTTTACTCCGCGTTCCTCGCTTGTAGTACTTTGCGTACCTACGACCAAACTTCGCGAGTTTGTCTTGGGTCATTCGACATGTACGCTCTAATCGTTCGCGCAGGTCTACTGCGTAATGGTAAGTACTTCGTCTGACCACAGTTCGCGTAAAATGCGCATAGGACCACGAACATTCCTACTGTACAATAGTTGAAACGCGGAGAAGCCTCAGCTTTTATGAGGAACCTCACAATACGCGAACAGAATTGCGTTCAGATACCTATCCCAATCCTTAGGTCTTTCCGCACACATGCTAATAATAAAAATGAGGACTTTGTATAGCGCCTAATCTTTACTAAGCGCTTTACAACATTAGACAACAACTACAAGACAAAAACATGTATACTGATAGATTACGAACACAAACACCATGAAATTAGAAAACATAAAAGAAATAAAAAGCATGCTGATTTTATTTAAGGTAGGAAACATTATTAGGTCTTTAAGTTTGTTCCGTCGCAACATTTGCTTCAGCGTCCCGTTTAATTTCTCCACCAACCCATTACACATAGGGTGGTAGGGTGTCGTGCGCAACTGTTTAAGGGACAACAACCTTCTAATTTCTGCCATGAGATCTGAGGTGAATTGCGCTCCACAATCCGTAAGAACCTCTTCGGGCACTCCGACCCTGCTGAACATGTCCTCGAGCGCTTCGGATACACGTTCGGTTTCAATCCATGGCAAAGCTATGGCTTCGGGGTATCTGGTAGTGCAATCTACCGGTTTATCTGATCTGTATGTAGAAATATAGGTCCCACAATGTCAACGGCCACTCTTCTAAACGGATTATCTATCAATGGCATTTGACCTAACGGTACTCTAGTTATCCTGCCCTTAGGGACAGTTTTCTGGCAAACTTTGCACAAGCGACAGAATCGCGCTACGTGGCTAATGACACCAGGCCAATAAAATTCTCTTAATAGCCTCTCTGTTGTTTTCTTCATGCCTAAATGACCCGCCATACTCGACTCCTGCGCGACCTCGAGTACATGCGACCTGGATTTATGGGGGACCACTAGTTGCAAGAACTTCCTATCAAGTTTAGAGTATTCCCTATACATTAAACCTTTTCGAGTAAGGAATTTAGAGGAACCCCTATTCTTACACTTACTCACGCCTAACTGCAACTGTAACTGCATTTGTTCTTTCTTGTAACTTCATTTGTCTTTCTTTCTCTTTTTCCCGCTTGTAATTGCGTTTGTTTTTCTCTTTCTTCTTTCTGAAGCTCCAGCTTCCTCATCTCAAATTCCATATTGTACTTTAATTTTAATTCCTTCACTTTTATGTCAGAGTCTGATACAGACATACTGATTGAAACCAAAGCATTTTTATCCAAAAAATTCTTTTCTGCCAAATGCTGGACCAAAATATTTCTTATTTCTTGTTTCGTTAAGGAAGCCTTTACCTCAGAATTGTCGTATTTTCTGGAAAGTTGAATCAATTCATCTTTTTTAAAGATCTTATTGTTCCTGGGTAGGATTTAAAAAAAAGATTTCCACTTTTGTTGACGTTGTAGAAACTGCTTGTCAATATCACATAAGACTTCGAAAACATAGGGAATTCAAATTAAAAAGACAACAAAGTTTTCTAAAATATCTTAGCCAAAATTCAAGGTACCGGATGCACGTCGTCTGCACGAAATTCGTCAGGACTGTCTTCGTAGGTGGACTCTATCTCCTAGAGATAAAATATCCATGGAGGATTCATGTCAAGACTTAAAAAGAGGGGACTAATGGCTCACATGTATATAATCTTACGGCTTGGGATCTTTTCGACTTCCTTTATTTAGTCTCAAGTTTCTCGAAATCGGCTCGACCAATTTTCTTTAAATTTTCTCTGCTGTTAGAAAGTTATCTTATTTCAAAACAGTATCAGCGGCATCGAAATCAAGATTCTCTAAGTAAGGTTTACATGAGTGCAAACTATCGATACCGTTATTAACATTTTCGTGTTTTTCATGGCCGGTAGCCCCTAAGGCGTCCATTATTTTGCTGTTTCATCTGCACGAAATTCGTCAGGACTTTCTTCGCAGGTGGACTCTATCTCCTAGAGATAAAATATCCATGGAGGATTCATGTCAAGACTTATAAAGAGGGGACTAATGGCTCACATTTAGTCTCGAGTTTCTCGAAATCGGCTCGACGAATTTTCTTCAAATTTTCTCTGCTGTTAGAAATGGGTCATATTTCAAAACTTCATAAGTGGCATCGAAATCAAAATTATCTAAGTAAGGTTTCCATGAGTACAAACTATTGATACCGTTTATTAACATTTGCGTGTTTTTCATGGCCGGTAACCCCTAAGGATCCCCTTAATTTGCTGTTTTCGCCACTACTTCACAGCTGCACTCTTTATCCTGCTTCCATTTCCGCAAGGTATCTGTAGTATTTTACACCTTGAAAATATACAACTCACTCACCTAAGCAGGGAACTATTTTACCTGCGCATCCTCAGGCCAGTGAAATTATCCTTTTAGGCCACATTTCACCTATAACCTTCCACAATGTCTACCATTATAACAACAACACAAGACGTCTCCAGACAACGGAACCGTCCGTTTTGAATTACTCTGTTGCACAATTTACATGTCATCCGTCACGAATAATGCACATGCACACACATAATCGTTACATATGATTAGGTTTTAATACGGCCTACTCATCTCCAAGGACATTTATGGTACTCTGACCTGCACTCACTTTAAAATTAAAACATCCATCCTGGAATCTCATCAACAATGCAGTCTGTGATGTTTTGCCCTAGCAATTGGCTAATTAGTCGGGATGAGGACACCGACTTCCCAAAATCAACCATGTGATCAAAATTCTATTAGTAGAGGTTCAGTTAGCGCAAAAGTTTGATACAATCTATGAACATTTTAGTGGGGTATTTTGTATACCCGGTACACATCGTTGTTTCCTATCGACGTTATTCGTCACGACTTCCTTCGTGGGTGGACTCTGTCGCACAGATATAAAATATCAAGGAAGGTCCATTGTCAGAACTCTCTAACGAGGAGACGTAGAGGCCCGCCCAACTGTATACGTAAGGTATAATATTCTGATCGCATGTGGTGTCCTCGACTTCTTTTATTTAACCACGAATTCGTTGAAATCTTCTCCACTAATTTTCTTCTAAGGTTTCCAACTGCTGTGATTGGTTACTCTTTACCGACTGTCAGACAGGGGTTGAAATCATAATTCTCAAGTATCGCAAAGTTTGTTTCCAATCGGTTCATAGATTATAACGGTTTTAATAACTGCTTTTATTCGTAAAGACCCTCTTTATATCTATATATCTATATATGTATGTATGTATGTATGTATGTATGTATGTGTATATATATCTATATATGTATGTATGTATGTATGTATGTATGTGTATATATATATATATATATATATATATATATATATATATATATATATCTATATATATATATATATATATATATATATATATATATAGATACATATATATATATATCTATATATATATATATATATATATATATATAGATACATATATATATATCTATATATATATATATCTGTGTGTG
Source organism: Sinohyriopsis cumingii (assembly GCA_028554795.2). Taxonomy (NCBI): domain Eukaryota; kingdom Metazoa; phylum Mollusca; class Bivalvia; order Unionida; family Unionidae; genus Sinohyriopsis; species Sinohyriopsis cumingii. Next base: position 3,179 of record JAPYKE020001025.1, on the reverse strand, counting down.
TATGTGTGTGTGTGAGTGTGTGTGTGTGTGTTAAAGTGTGTGTCAAAGACGGGTCCATGTCAAAGAGGGGACGTAAAATAAAACATTCTAACGGCATGTGCTGTACCGGCCACATTTCTCTAGCCGAGAATTTCTTGACAGCGGCGCGACAAATTATTTTTATGTTTTCCAACTGATGGAACAGATCCCGAGATAGATACTGTCCAAGAGGCATTGAAATCAAAATCCCCTAAGCAGTCGTCACATTACTACAAATTATTGATATATTAGATCAAGGTTGTCAAACACACGACCCGCAATCCGTATCCTGTGCCCCGCAAAATGATTGGTGTCACAAGGTGTCATGAGAGAGAGCCCTTGAGCCATCAAAAATCCCCTAATGCGGCCATCAGGGTGGTTAGAGTTTGAAATCCCTGTATTAGATGTACATTGAGCGTGTTTTTCAAACCAGGTACTCACAGGGTGCCCCTTAATTCGCTGATTCCTCTCGAACAAATTCGTCGTTGGTCGACGCTGACCCATAGACATTAAGTGTCAAAGAAGTGTCTATGTAAAAAAAATGGTCAAAAAAATCTTCTTACTGCATGCATTGTATCCAACCCGTTGGTCTAGCGGACAATTTCGTGAAATCGGTTCAATAAATATTCATCAGACTTTTCCTACAGTTGGAACACATACATGAAATAAATAGTTTATAAGGAGAAGTTCAGTTAGCAAACATATATTGATACAATTGTTGCGTGTTTCTTATACTTGCACCCGCAAGACGATCCTAATTTCACCAATTCCACTTCATGAAATTTATTAGGACTTCCTTGGTAGGTAGACTTCCTCCCTTAGAGATAAGTATAAATAAGGATCCATGTCAAATATTGTAAATAAGGGACGTAATGTCTCAACTGTATACATCGAATACAATCTTCCAACGGTATGTGTTGTATGCGATAAAATTCTCAACAAACTTTTCCTACTGTGGGAACTGATTCCAAACTAGATGAAATCAAAGTCCTCTAAGTCATTTTATAATACATCAAGTTATAGCTCAATTTGATCCACATTTTGCGTGTTTTTCACAGATGGTACCTCCTAAGGCGCCCCTTCATTCGCAGTTTTATCTCCATGAAATTCGTCAGGACTTCTTTCGTAGGTGGACTCTATCTAAAAGAGATAAAATATCCATGGAGGGTTCTTGTCAAGACTGTATAAAGAGTGGATGTAATATGGCCCACATGTATATAATCTTACGGCATCTGATGTGCTGGACTTAATTTCTTTAGTTTCTCGAAATCTGCTTGACTAATTTTTTTACACTTTTTCTGCTGTTAGAAAGGGGTCTTATTTCGAAACAGTATAAGAGGCGTTGAAATCAACATCCTGTAAGTAAGGGTCCCATAAGTACAAAATATAGATACAATTTATACACATTTGCGTGTTTTCATACCCGGTACCCCCTAAGGCGCCCCTTATTTTCCAGGACTTCCTTTGTAGGTGGACTCTATTTCCTAGAGATAAAATATCAATGAAGGGTCCATGTCAGAACTCTATAATGGGGGTACCTAATTTCTCTATCTATATCTATATATCTCTATCTATATCTATATATATATATATATATATATATATATATATATATATATATATATATATATATATATATATATATATATATATATATATATATATATATATATATAACAAAGCGCTCTAACACTTAAAATTAAATGTAAACGTTAATTAAACGAAAATTGCTTCGTGGATTGCCTCTACCACCTATATGTAACATGTCAAAGAAGGGTTAATGTCAGAATTCTTTAGGAGGGTACGTAATATCTACACTTTACATGTAAGATATGATATCCTTACGGCATGTGTGATACCGAACTTCTTTTTCTGTTCGAATTTTCTTTAAACTTTTCCTCATGTTGGAAACGATATCGGATTAGATATAGCTGAAGATGCCTTGAAATCAAATACCGTTTAGAAGGTGTTGAAATATTTAATATGTAATATTTAAACAATCGGTCCACATTGTGCGTGAGATTTCATACCCAATAACCATAGGAACCCGCTAATTTCGCTGATTCTTGTCGACGAAATTCGTCAGGACGTCCTTCTTAGGTCGCCTCTTTCCAACAGAGATAAAATCGTAAGGAAGGGTCCCTTTAAAAACTCTTCAAAGAGTGAAGGTAATGTCAAAACTGTATACGTGAAATATAATCTTCTTACGCCAGGCAGTGTACCCAAATCCGTTATACAGCCAAACGTTTCTCGGAATCGGCTCGACTAGTTTTCTTTAACATTTTCCCACTGTTGGAGCACCGTTGTTTATATTTGACTTAATTTATATCTTATTTAATTATTTGTCAGCTTTAAAATCTTTTAATTTTTTAATGTCATTATATGTCAAAATAATATTCTTTCCTTTACTAGGAAATAGTATTTTTTCCAGAAAATAGTTTGACCTTGACTCTTCATTTTCGTAAACATAAAGCTGACCTGGTTGTCGGTCTTAGTTTAAAATTAGTAACAGTCACGCGAACAAGTTATTTTTTTATTTATTTTTATTGTGGGAATAATAAGGTTGAGATCGTGGCTGTTTTGGATATATGACCCGCGACTTGTAAATAGCTTTTAGTGAAGTAAACAACTTTTATTCTCGGAGTAATAAGGATACAGGGGCTACGTGATATTTTATATATAAACATGATCACGTGATCCTCTATTTTGCAATTAGACATTTCCAAAATTGCGCATTACTTAGATTTAATAGTGATGCTTAGAGATCGATCTCACAGTCTGGGCATAAAAACGCTTGATGTCAAGTCGTTTCCTTCTGTTGTAGCCAGTTTTTGAATTATATGTTAATTTTTCTTCAGATTATTTGGATTCTAAAAGATTAATTCGTTTCTCTGAAAATAGATGTTGTGCTCATACATAATTCTTGAAATAAGACATTTCGTAAAAATATTTTTGGGATTTCTTGCGTTTCTACAAGGAGCTATAGACAACAACATTGAACAGGATACAGCATACGTCATCGCCTTCCATCTTGGATTCTTCATCGGGACTCGAACTTGAAATCATTAGAACATTTTATTATTAGGACTTCTAAACTTTTATTCGTGGATTATTCTTGGAGTTTGTTTTTTGGCTTTGATTCTTAAAACCGTAAATTCTTA
>JAPYKE020001024.1:0-42696 GCA_028554795.2 Sinohyriopsis cumingii | reverse complement strand
TGATAGTTTTACTAGTCTCTGGGAAGATTGGATTGTCTATCTTTCTGTAATGATTTCGGTTTGCCAATTGTTGTTCAATCTCCCTTATGTAGTCGTCCTTATCCATAACCACTGTTGCCGAACCTTTATCTGCTTTTCTAATAATGATGGATTGATCTTGTTTCAGAGTTTTTATAGCTTTTACTTCTTCCTTGTTCAGGTTCGGTCTTTCTCTTTCAAATCGCATCTTGGAGATTTGTACCATCACCTTATCGGTTATTTGTCTAATTGTGGATGGAAATGTTGTAGGTGGTGGACACCAAGTACTTTTCTCCACGAAGGGTTCCTTCTCCCTATTTACGTCCGAACGAAAAAAGTTTGTAATCATCAATTTTCTAGTAAATTCTCTAACCGGTTCTTTAAGCGTCGAAACATCCACATAGCTCGGTGCGGGAACGAATTCAAACCCTTGTTTAGCAAGTCGTATTCCCCTGCGCTAAACTCCTACTGCTAAGGTTAACGACCGCTCTCCCTAGCTGTTTTCCTATATACGATGGTTTACCTTCTTGTCCTTGGGAAAACCCCGTTTACCGGAGTCTATTTGATCTAACCAATTGTTTAGAATCAAATTAGCTGAACGAGGAGACCAGTGGATACCATCCTGGTGAAACGTCACCTCGTTCGCCATCCCTGTATTTAGAACCGTAACTCCGTTCATTTGCATTTTTGACATGTATTCATTGAGTTTTTTTATATTCCAGGCTTCTTTTGAATTTCTTACCTCTAGTTGCTCCGAGATGAGTATTTTGGCCGCAAACACTTCGGAATTTGGAAACCTTTCTCGTGCAACCTTGAACAATTTGCTTCATTTCCTGCCAAGTCTTATTGGTATTCATATTACTCCTATCATTAATACCTACATTTAGGATAACTCTTTGGGGTTTTTCTTCGTATTCGTAATTTTGCAACAGTTGAGTGACGTGCGAAATATTCGCCCCCGGGAACGCCTCTATTTGTATTTGTCGATCGGTGACATTGGTGATTCGGGCGAGGTTCGAATCCCCGAGCACCAAGGTTGGAAAAGTGATTTTTGGGATAGCCCAATCCATTTTTTGGCGCTGGTGCCTGGTAATTTGCCCGGTTTTTTGGAGCATTTCACCACCGTAGCATAGCTCTGGTTGGGGATCGTGGGTGATCCCGCAGGAGAGTGTCTCGGTGAAATGGAGCGGCGAACCGGGGAAGGTGACCTTGACCTAAGTCCGGAGACAAGAGAGGGAATTGACGGTACAGACATACATTTAAACATGTTTTGTAACGGCTTCACAGAGGGCAAGACATTAAAGGTATTTTCAGGACCTTTGGTTGATGCCGAAAACATATTACCTAGAGATTTCCGTGCCTTATCCGGTGTGGGACCACGTTGTCGTTGTCGCTTTGGGGTCTCTGTGGTCCCAGGCACGGGAGAGTGAGACATGCGCCGCTTGGGAAGGTGTTCTAATCGGCTGAGTGTCCAGTGGTTGGATTGGTAAAAAGCGATTACTGAGCGTAATCGGCATTACCGTCGGTTCCAATGGGTACTTTCTTGGGCTGGGTCTTTTCGGGCTTTTGTAAGACCAGCCTGGTTCGTTTGTCGGATTGTTAGATGCCTGGGGCCTCAATGTCGAGTTTGCATTAGTTTGTTTAGGAAGTCCCGGCGAAAGTGTTTTGACAATTGACAAAAACTCCTGGATCGTTTCCGTTTGAAGTTTTTTCCTCAAATTCTTTTTCGCCCAGTCAAGTGCCTGGTGCGACAGAGTCTTGATCGTCCAATCCGCAAAGCCGTAGCCAGCAATCATCCCCATTAGTTCTGAAATTCGTTCACGATAATGTTCCGATAAGGTCTGTGCGACCTTAGTTGCCCATGTTCTATTTAAGTTTTGTAATTTAGCAACGAGTCGTGTGTTCGTCTGGGCCGGTTTAAGAAACCTATCCATATAGTGAACCTGTTTTTCGAATCCCTTGGTCCTGCGCTCGCCCTTTGCTTGCTGTTTCAAAACATGTAAGTGGTGTAAAGCCTGAATGATTTGAAAAAATAACTTGATGAAAGCAACATTCGGATGATTCGACCTCCGAAAGTTGTTTCCCTTGCGACCACGGCTCTGATTGTTAGCCATTGTCGTGAATGCAAATTTGTTCTTTCTTGCTATTGAAAATGAAATCTTTCTAGATGCAAAAGATATCGTGATAAAAACGATTTATTGATTATCAAAAATGTGATCAATAAATGTGAATATGTATGAAAATATAGAGAATTAAAAAGGATATATGAGAATCAAAAAGGAATATGCATGCAAATACGAGAATCTAAAAAGAAAGAAAAATTTTTTGATACTTATCTTTTCTTCGTGACGTGATTCGTCCTTTAATGCCCTTTCCGGAGCGTCGAATGAGTCCTCTGTGTGCACACTTACTCCTTAAATGAATTCCAGAGGATTGTAGAATTTGTCACTGAATCAAAGAGTGTATATTTCACTACAGATCCTCACTGAATGGGGTCTTTTTACACAAAACCAATACGTCCCTCGTTGTGGGTCCTCCTTTTTTGTCCACGAATATTCCTTAGAATTATAGAGTTCAACACACCAACTCCCCACTAATCCGTGTGTCTCTAAATCACTCCTGAAAATTGGAAATCAACTAAACACACGCCTTAATTAACATGAAAAATGTTTTTTTGGTTTTTTTTTTTTTTTTTTTTTTTTTTTTTTTTTTTTTGAAAATATTTTTTTATCTTTTTTTATGATTTTTGTTATATATGTTAATACCAACACCAACAAACAAATAAATAATGTTAAATCACCGTAATCTATATATATATCCAAAATAGAAAACTGCTACCATCCGCTAGTCACAAGGCCTTTCGGCGTATCGCCTTCGTCAGGTGACAAGTGCAAGTCTGAAGGGCTGTGTGTGCCGCTGGGGTATTTATATTGCTAAAACACCTTCCCCCACCATCATTCTTCCTTTTTTCCGTTTGGTTTCTAAACCTGTTTCCGGCGGCTTCCTACTCATCGGTGGCCTGAGAAGAACCGTGCCGACCGTGCTTGTCAATCAATTAATCAGCGCACGCTTTGCCGTCAAGCGGCAACAAAGCGATTAGTGCGCCCGTGGCCTACTCATAATCGGTAGGGTAGTGGCTCGATTGGAAACCATATGTTTAACATTTTTACTTCTCCAGTGAAGCCCATATTGCTAGCCATGTTATTTCCTAACTCCTAAGAAAACATTGCCAAAAAGATGTTTGCTCTTGAGGGGATAGCTATTGTACGTTATGGTAATTAAAAGCATATGTCAATTTGTGTGCGGTCTAAACCTAACCGAGGTTCCCTCTAAACGTAAGCGTTAAGAAGGGTATTGGATTAATCCAGTTCTTACTCCTGTCATTCAGTTTCGGTATACCCCTAGGTTAGAATCCCAATAAATAAAAAAAATAATAATAGTAATTAAAACTGTAATCATGTAATACCTATTTCCACCAATAAATCACATAAAATCGAGTTGGTTAAAGCAAGAGAAAAACGTACCATCTTACAACTATATTAATCTATTGTGAGCAACCATTACCCTATTCGTTTTACATCACACAGCCCCCGGATGGTAGCCCAAATTAATAGAATATAATATAACATATTCAATGCGGATATAGTGTTTTACTAGAGAGAGTGGTCATAACCTTACATCCAACTCTAGGAGACTGCAATCAATTCAAAGTTCGTCCCTAACTCGGAACGTGTTTTCTGCCAAGTTTCATTGAACATAGGTGTCGGCATTTCAGTGTGAAATGACTAGATCTCCAATTAAGAATAACGGTCAGAAACGCAAAACCCTGGCACTAGCAAGGTTAGGCAAAACGGAATATAAGGTAGGAATTACTAAGATTCCTACGAGCATTGGCCTAGGGAGAATTACTTGCGTTCCTTATTTTATTCCTAATTAGTATATCACTTAGGTTTTTATTTCTCCGGTATCCTGTCACAAGTTTGTTTCGAAAGACTCGAGGATACTTGTCTTGAATAGAAGCGTACCCCTTTCTAATCCATTTAGCACCTGGGCTGCTTTGGAGTTAAAGGTTATCACAAATGGTACGACTTCCTCAGTTTCCTCGTGCTGATTGAGACCCCAAGGCTTTAGAGTTTTTAATTTTTGCATCCAATAGTTTTCTCGTTTTGTTAGGAATTCCTTTCTTCCAACTGCTTCAATTGGAATGATGGCGCAATCTTTCAGGGAATGGTCAGTACCGTTAAAATGATTTGCCACCGCTTTATTTTCTTTGTGATTAATGTCAAATCTATGTCTGGTGAAGCGGTCTCTCAGTGTGAGAGTGGTCTGCCCAACGTATTGTTTTCCGCATTTTTGGCACGAAATTAGGTAAATAACGTTTCTCGAATCGCAGGATAAATTTTGTTTGATTGCATACGTCTGATGAGTGGCATGGCTAGAAAAGTGTCTTGATTCTTTCAGAAAAGGGCACGTATTGCAACGTTTGCTGCGGCAGGCTTTGGTTGTTCCGAATGTATGTGTGAAGGAGTGAAAATCCCTTATTGTGTTCATTTTGATTGTTCTCAGAAATCGCTTTGAATAACCCCTTCCCCGAAGTGCTCTAAATAGAATATTTGTCGCTCTTTGAAAATCTTCCTGTCTAGTGCATAATCTGTGAAATCGGATAATTTGTGATTTCAGAATTCCACTGAAAGTGTGTTTTGGATGGAAAGATAATTTATGCAGTAATTGGTGAGTATCCGTGGGCTTAAAAAAGACTTTAGTGTCTATGAACCCCGTTTTGCTAAAATCGATCCCTTTAAAAACAGTGGTATCCAGAAAATCAATGGAAGTTTCCTTTACAGTCGCCTTTAGTTTAATCGAGGGATGGAAATTATTTAAAATCCCAAAAAATCTGTCAAACTCTTCCCTTGAAAATGTCCAAATGAGAAAAATGTCGTCTAGGAATCTAAAATAGACCAAAGGGAGAAACGGACATTTCTTAAATACTTCCTTTTCCCAGTTGGCCATAAAGATATTAGCATAACTAGGGGCGAACTTTTTACCCATAGCTGTCCCTGAGGTTTGTAAATACCAATTGCCATTGAATTCAAAATCGTTATTTTCTAATCCCAGTTTTAATAACTCTAAAATTTCATGGTCTGGTCTCTTCGGGTCAGGGTTATTCATGAAACAATTCCTCACCGCCTTCAAGCCCTCCTTGTTGTCAATATTGGTGTACATGCTTTCCACGTCTAGAGTAACGAGAAGGCTTTCCTTTGGAATTTTGATACCTCTAATTTTATCTAAAAAGTCGTTCGTATCCCTGAGATAAGATGGATGTTTCGATGCTAGCGGAGCTAAAACCAATCCACATATTCTGATATTTTTATAGGATTCACTCCCTACATCTGATACTATCGGTCTTCCAGGTGGAATTTCAAAGGGGACCCACCACGATTCCGGGTCTTTATGTATTTTCGGTAAAGTGTAAATGTGTCTAGGTCTAGGGTTCCCTGGCGGTGTTAAGTACATCGCTTGTTTTTTGCTGATAAATTTATTCTTGACCAATCGATTGACAATTTCCGTGATAGTTTTACTAGTCTCTGGGAAGATTGGATTGTCTATCTTTCTGTAATGATTTCGGTTTGCCAATTGTTGTTCAATCTCCCTTATGTAGTCGTCCTTATCCATAACCACTGTTGCCGAACCTTTATCTGCTTTTCTAATAATGATGGATTGATCTTGTTTCAGAGTTTTTATAGCTTTTACTTCTTCCTTGTTCAGGTTCGGTCTTTCTCTTTCAAATCGCATCTTGGAGATTTGTACCATCACCTTATCGGTTATTTGTCTAATTGTGGATGGAAATGTTGTAGGTGGTGGACACCAAGTACTTTTCTCCACGAAGGGTTCCTTCTCCCCTATTTACGTCCGAACGAAAAAAGTTTGTAATCATCAATTTTCTAGTAAATTCTCTAACCGGTTCTTTAAGCGTCGAAACATCCACATAGCTCGGTGCGGGAACGAATTTCAAACCCTTGTTTAGCAAGTCGTATTCCCCCTGCGCTAAACTCCTACTGCTAAGGTTAACGACCGCTCTCCCTAGCTGTTTTCCTATATACGATGGTTTACCTTCTTGTCCTTGGGAAAACCCCGTTTACCGGAGTCTATTTGATCTAACCAATTGTTTAGAATCAAATTAGCTGAACGAGGAGACCAGTGGATACCATCCTGGTGAAACGTCACCTCGTTCGCCATCCCTGTATTTAGAACCGTAACTCCGTTCATTTGCATTTTTGACATGTATTCATTGAGTTTTTTTATATTCCAGGCTTCTTTTGAATTTCTTACCTCTAGTTGCTCCGAGATGAGTATTTTGGCCGCAAACACTTCGGAATTTGGAAACCTTTCTCGTGCAACCTTGAACAATTGCTTCATTTCCTGCCAAGTCTTATTGGTATTCATATTACTCCTATCATTAATACCTACATTTAGGATAACTCTTTGGGGTTTTTCTTCGTATTCGTAATTTTGCAACAGTTGAGTGACGTGCGAAATATTCGCCCCCGGGAACGCCTCTATTTGTATTTGTCGACGGTGACATTGGTGATTCGGGCGAGGTTCGAATCCCCGAGCACCAAGGTTGGAAAAGTGATTTTTGGGATAGCCCAATCCATTTTTTGGCGCTGGTGCCTGGTAATTTGCCCCGGTTTTTTGGAGCATTTCACCACCGTAGCATAGCTCTGGTTGGGGATCGTGGGTGATCCCGCAGGAGAGTGTCTCGGTGAAATGGAGCGGCGAACCGGGGAAGGTGACCTTGACCTAAGTCCGGAGACAAGAGAGGGAATTGACGGTACAGACATACATTTAAACATGTTTTGTAACGGCTTCACAGAGGGCAAGACATTAAAGGTATTTTCAGGACCTTTGGTTGATGCCGAAAACATATTACCTAGAGATTTCCGTGCCTTATCCGGTGTGGGACCACGTTGTCGTTGTCGCTTTGGGGTCTCTGTGGTCCCAGGCACGGGAGAGTGAGACATGCGCCGCTTGGAAGGTGTTCTAATCGGCTGAGTGTCCAGTGGTTGGATTGGTAAAAAGCGATTACTGAGCGTAATCGGCATTACCGTCGGTTCCAATGGGGTACTTTCTTGGGCTGGGTCTTTTCGGGCTTTTTGTAAGACCAGCCTGGTTCGTTTGTCGGATTGTTAGATGCCTGGGGCCTCAATGTCGAGTTTGCATTAGTTTGTTTAGGAAGTCCCGGCGAAAGTGTTTTGACAATTGACAAAAACTCCTGGATCGTTTCCGTTTGAAGTTTTTTCCTCAAATTCTTTTTCGCCCAGTCAAGTGCCTGGTGCGACAGAGTCTTGATCGTCCAATCCGCAAAGCCGTAGCCAGCAATCATCCCCATTAGTTCTGAAATTCGTTCACGATAATGTTCCGATAAGGTCTGTGCGACCTTAGTTGCCCATGTTCTATTTAAGTTTTGTAATTTAGCAACGAGTCGTGTGTTCGTCTGGGCCGGTTTAAGAAACCTATCCATATAGTGAACCTGTTTTTCGAATCCCTTGGTCCTGCGCTCGCCCTTTGCTTGCTGTTTCAAAACATGTAAGTGGTGTAAAGCCTGAATGATTTGAAAAAAATAACTTGATGAAAGCAACATTCGGATGATTCGACCTCCGAAAGTTGTTTCCCTTGCGACCACGGCTCTGATTGTTAGCCATTGTCGTGATGCAAATTTGTTCTTTCTTGCTATTGAAAATGAAATCTTTCTAGATGCAAAAGATATCGTGATAAAACGATTTATTGATTATCAAAAATGTGATCAATAAATGTGAATATGTATGAAAATATAGAGAATTAAAAAGGATATATGAGAATCAAAAAGGAATATGCATGCAAATACGAGAATCTAAAAAGAAAGAAAAATTTTTTGATACTTATCTTTTCTTCGTGACGTGATTCGTCCTTTAATGCCCTTTCCGGAGCGTCGAATGAGTCCTCTGTGTGCACACTTACTCCTTAAATGAATTCCAGAGGATTGTAGAATTTGTCACTGAATCAAAGAGTGTATATTTCACTACAGATCCTCACTGAATGGGGTCTTTTTACACAAAAACCAATACGTCCCTCGTTGTGGGTCCTCCTTTTTTGTCCACGAATATTCCTTAGAATTATAGAGTTCAACACACCAACTCCCCACTAATCCGTGTGTCTCTAAATCACTCCTGAAAATTGGAAATCAACTAAACACACGCCTTAATTAACATGAAAAAATGTTTTTTTTTGGTTTTTTTTTTTTTTTTTTTTTTTTTTTTTTGAAAATATTTTTTTATCTTTTTTTTATGATTTTTGTTATATATGTTAAATACCAACACCAACAAACAAATAAATAATGTTAAATCACCGTAATCTATATATATATCCAAAATAGAAAACTGCTACCATCCGCTAGTCACAAGGCCTTTCGGCGTATCGCCTTCGTCAGGTGACAAGTGCAAGTCTGAAGGGCTGTGTGTGCCGCTGGGGTATTTATATTGCTAAACACCTTCCCCCACCATCATTCTTCCTTTTTTCCGTTTGGTTTCCTAAACCTGTTTCCGGCGGCTTCCTACTCATCGGTGGCCTGAGAAGAACCGTGCCGACCGTGCTTGTCAATCAATTAATCAGCGCACGCTTTGCCGTCAAGCGGCAACAAAGCGATTAGTGCGCCCGTGGCCTACTCATAATCGGTAGGGTAGTGGCTCGATTGGAAACCATATGTTTAACATTTTTACTTCTCCAGTGAAGCCCATATTGCTAGCCATGTTATTTCCTAACTCCTAAGAAAACATTGCCAAAAAGATGTTTGCTCTTGAGGGGATAGCTATTGTACGTTATGGTAATTAAAAGCATATGTCAATTTGTGTGCGGTCTAAACCTAACCGAGGTTCCCTCTAAACGTAAGCGTTAAGAAGGGTATTGGATTAATCCAGTTCTTACTCCTGTCATTCAGTTTCGGTATACCCCTAGGTTAGAATCCCAATAAATAAAAAAATAATAATAGTAATTAAAACTGTAATCATGTAATACCTATTTCCACCAATAAATCACATAAAATCGAGTTGGTTAAAGCAAGAGAAAAACGTACCATCTTACAACTATATTAATCTATTGTGAGCAACCCATTACCCTATTCGTTTTACATCACACAGCCCCCGGATGGTAGCCCAAATTAATAGAATATAATATAACATATTCAATGCGGATATAGTGTTTTACTAGAGAGAGTGGTCATAACCTTACATCCAACTCTAGGAGACTGCAATCAATTCAAAGTTCGTCCCTAACTCGGAACGTGTTTTCTGCCAAGTTTCATTGAACATAGGTGTCGGCATTTCAGTGTGAAATGACTAGATCTCCAATTAAGAATAACGGTCAGAACGCAAAACCCTGGCACTAGCAAGGTTAGGCAAAACGGAATATAAGGTAGGAATTACTAAGATTCCTACGAGCATTGGCCTAGGGAGAATTACTTGCGTTCCTTATTTTATTCCTAATTAGTATATCACTTAGGTTTTTATTTCTCCGGTATCCTGTCACAAGTTTGTTTCGAAAGACTCGAGGATACTTGTCTTGAATAGAAGCGTACCCCTTTCTAATCCATTTAGCCACCTGGGCTGCTTTGGAGTTAAAGGTTATCACAAATGGTACGACTTCCTCAGTTTCCTCGTGCTGATTGAGACCCCAAGGCTTTAGAGTTTTTAATTTTTGCATCCAATAGTTTTCTCGTTTTGTTAGGAATTCCTTTCTTCCAAACTGCTTCAATTGGAATGATGGCGCAATCTTTCAGGGAATGGTCAGTACCGTTAAAATGATTTGCCACCGCTTTATTTTCTTTGTGATTAATGTCAAATCTATGTCTGGTGAAGCGGTCTCTCAGTGTGAGAGTGGTCTGCCCAACGTATTGTTTTCCGCATTTTTGGCACGAAATTAGGTAAATAACGTTTCTCGAATCGCAGGATAAATTTTGTTTGATTGCATACGTCTGATGAGTGGCATGGCTAGAAAAGTGTCTTGATTCTTTCAGAAAAGGGCACGTATTGCAACGTTTGCTGCGGCAGGCTTTGGTTGTTCCGAATGTATGTGTGAAGGAGTGAAAATCCCTTATTGTGTTCATTTTGATTGTTCTCAGAAATCGCTTTGAATAACCCCTTCCCCGAAGTGCTCTAAATAGAATATTTGTCGCTCTTTGAAAATCTTCCTGTCTAGTGCATAATCTGTGAAATCGGATAATTTGTGATTTCAGAATTCCACTGAAAGTGTGTTTTGGATGGAAAGATAATTTATGCAGTAATTGGTGAGTATCCGTGGGCTTAAAAAAGACTTTAGTGTCTATGAACCCCGTTTTGCTAAAATCGATCCCTTTAAAAACAGTGGTATCCAGAAAATCAATGGAAGTTTCCTTTACAGTCGCCTTTAGTTTAATCGAGGGATGGAAATTATTTAAAATCCCAAAAAATCTGTCAAACTCTTCCTTGAAAATGTCCAAATGAGAAAAATGTCGTCTAGGAATCTAAAATAGACCAAAGGGAGAAACGGACATTTCTTAAATACTTCCTTTTCCCAGTTGGCCATAAAGATATTAGCATAACTAGGGGCGAACTTTTTACCCATAGCTGTCCCTGAGGTTTGTAAATACCAATTGCCATTGAATTCAAAATCGTTATTTTCTAATCCCAGTTTTAATAACTCTAAAATTTCATGGTCTGGTCTCTTCGGGTCAGGGTTATTCATGAAACAATTCCTCACCGCCTTCAAGCCCTCCTTGTTGTCAATATTGGTGTACATGCTTTCCACGTCTAGAGTAACGAGAAGGCTTTCCTTTGGAATTTTGATACCTCTAATTTTATCTAAAAAGTCGTTCGTATCCCTGAGATAAGATGGATGTTTCGATGCTAGCGGAGCTAAAAACCAATCCAACATATTCTGATATTTTATAGGATTCACTCCCTACATCTGATACTATCGGTCTTCCAGGGTGGAATTTCAAAGGGGACCCACCACGATTCCGGGTCTTTATGTATTTTCGGTAAAGTGTAAATGTGTCTAGGTCTAGGGTTCCCTGGCGGTGTTAAGTACATCGCTTGTTTTTTGCTGATAAATTTATTCTTGACCAATCGATTGACAATTTCCGTGATAGTTTTACTAGTCTCTGGGAAGATTGGATTGTCTATCTTTCTGTAATGATTTCGGTTTGCCAATTGTTGTTCAATCTCCCTTATGTAGTCGTCCTTATCCATAACCACTGTTGCCGAACCTTTATCTGCTTTTCTAATAATGATGGATTGATCTTGTTTCAGAGTTTTTATAGCTTTTACTTCTTCCTTGTTCAGGTTCGGTCTTTCTCTTTCAAATCGCATCTTGGAGATTTGTACCATCACCTTATCGGTTATTTGTCTAATTGTGGATGGAAATGTTGTAGGTGGTGGACACCAAGTACTTTTCTCCACGAAGGGTTCCTTCTCCCTATTTACGTCCGAACGAAAAAAAGTTTGTAATCATCAATTTTCTAGTAAATTCTCTAACCGGTTCTTTAAGCGTCGAAACATCCACATAGCTCGGTGCGGGAACGAATTTCAAACCCTTGTTTAGCAAGTCGTATTCCCCTGCGCTAAACTCCTACTGCTAAGGTTAACGACCGCTCTCCCTAGCTGTTTTCCTATATACGATGGTTTACCTTCTTGTCCTTGGGAAAACCCCGTTTACCGGAGTCTATTTGATCTAACCAATTGTTTAGAATCAAATTAGCTGAACGAGGAGACCAGTGGATACCATCCTGGTGAAACGTCACCTCGTTCGCCATCCCTGTATTTAGAACCGTAACTCCGTTCATTTGCATTTTTGACATGTATTCATTGAGTTTTTTTATATTCCAGGCTTCTTTTGAATTTCTTACCTCTAGTTGCTCCGAGATGAGTATTTTGGCCGCAAACACTTCGGAATTTGGAAACCTTTCTCGTGCAACCTTGAACAATTGCTTCATTTCCTGCCAAGTCTTATTGGTATTCATATTACTCCTATCATTAATACCTACATTTAGGATAACTCTTTGGGGTTTTTCTTCGTATTCGTAATTTTGCAACAGTTGAGTGACGTGCGAAATATTCGCCCCCGGGAACGCCTCTATTTGTATTTGTCGATCGGTGACATTGGTGATTCGGGCGAGGTTCGAATCCCCGAGCACCAAGGTTGGAAAAGTGATTTTTGGGATAGCCCAATCCATTTTTTGGCGCTGGTGCCTGGTAATTTGCCCCGGTTTTTTGGAGCATTTCACCACCGTAGCATAGCTCTGGTTGGGGATCGTGGGTGATCCCGCAGGAGAGTGTCTCGGTGAAATGGAGCGGCGAACCGGGGAAGGTGACCTTGACCTAAGTCCGGAGACAAGAGAGGGAATTGACGGTACAGACATACATTTAAACATGTTTTGTAACGGCTTCACAGAGGGCAAGACATTAAAGGTATTTTCAGGACCTTTGGTTGATGCCGAAAACATATTACCTAGAGATTTCCGTGCCTTATCCGGTGTGGGACCACGTTGTCGTTGTCGCTTTGGGGTCTCTGTGGTCCCAGGCACGGAGAGTGAGACATGCGCCGCTTGGAAGGTGTTCTAATCGGCTGAGTGTCCAGTGGTTGGATTGGTAAAAAGCCGATTACTGAGCGTAATCGGCATTACCGTCGGTTCCAATGGGTACTTTCTTGGGCTGGGTCTTTTCGGGCTTTTGTAAGACCAGCCTGGTTCGTTTGTCGGATTGTTAGATGCCTGGGGCCTCAATGTCGAGTTTGCATTAGTTTGTTTAGGAAGTCCCGGCGAAAGTGTTTTGACAATTGACAAAAACTCCTGGATCGTTTCCGTTTGAAGTTTTTTCCTCAAATTCTTTTTCGCCCAGTCAAGTGCCTGGTGCGACAGAGTCTTGATCGTCCAATCCGCAAAGCCGTAGCCAGCAATCATCCCCATTAGTTCTGAAATTCGTTCACGATAATGTTCCGATAAGGTCTGTGCGACCTTAGTTGCCCATGTTCTATTTAAGTTTTGTAATTTAGCAACGAGTCGTGTGTTCGTCTGGGCCGGTTTAAGAAACCTATCCATATAGTGAACCTGTTTTTCGAATCCCTTGGTCCTGCGCTCGCCCTTTGCTTGCTGTTTCAAAACATGTAAGTGGTGTAAAGCCTGAATGATTTGAAAAAATAACTTGATGAAAGCAACATTCGGATGATTCGACCTCCGAAAGTTGTTTCCCTTGCGACCACGGCTCTGATTGTTAGCCATTGTCGTGAATGCAAATTTGTTCTTTCTTGCTATTGAAAATGAAATCTTTCTAGATGCAAAAGATATCGTGATAAAAACGATTTATTGATTATCAAAAATGTGATCAATAAATGTGAATATGTATGAAAATATAGAGAATTAAAAAGGATATATGAGAATCAAAAAGGAATATGCATGCAAATACGAGAATCTAAAAAGAAAGAAAAATTTTTTGATACTTATCTTTTCTTCGTGACGTGATTCGTCCTTTAATGCCCTTTCCGGAGCGTCGAATGAGTCCTCTGTGTGCACACTTACTCCTTAAATGAATTCCAGAGGATTGTAGAATTTGTCACTGAATCAAAGAGTGTATATTTCACTACAGATCCTCACTGAATGGGGTCTTTTTACACAAAACCAATACGTCCCCTCGTTGTGGGTCCTCCTTTTTTGTCCACGAATATTCCTTAGAATTATAGAGTTCAACACACCAACTCCCACTAATCCGTGTGTCTCTAAATCACTCCTGAAAATTGGAAATCAACTAAACACACGCCTTAATTAACATGAAAAAATGTTTTTTTTTGGTTTTTTTTTTTTTTTTTTTTTTTTTTTTTTTGAAAATATTTTTTTATCTTTTTTTATGATTTTTGTTATATATGTTAAATACCAACACCAACAAACAAATAAATAATGTTAAATCACCGTAATCTATATATATATCCAAAATAGAAAACTGCTACCATCCGCTAGTCACAAGGCCTTTCGGCGTATCGCCTTCGTCAGGTGACAAGTGCAAGTCTGAAGGGCTGTGTGTGCCGCTGGGGTATTTATATTGCTAAAACACCTTCCCCCACCATCATTCTTCCTTTTTTCCGTTTGGTTTCTAAACCTGTTTCCGGCGGCTTCCTACTCATCGGTGGCCTGAGAAGAACCGTGCCGACCGTGCTTGTCAATCAATTAATCAGCGCACGCTTTGCCGTCAAGCGGCAACAAAGCGATTAGTGCGCCCGTGGCCTACTCATAATCGGTAGGGTAGTGGCTCGATTGGAAACCATATGTTTAACATTTTTACTTCTCCAGTGAAGCCCATATTGCTAGCCATGTTATTTCCTAACTCCTAAGAAAACATTGCCAAAAAGATGTTTGCTCTTGAGGGATAGCTATTGTACGTTATGGTAATTAAAAGCATATGTCAATTTGTGTGCGGTCTAAACCTAACCGAGGTTCCCTCTAAACGTAAGCGTTAAGAAGGGTATTGGATTAATCCAGTTCTTACTCCTGTCATTCAGTTTCGGTATACCCCTAGGTTAGAATCCCAATAAATAAAAAAAATAATAATAGTAATTAAAACTGTAATCATGTAATACCTATTTCCACCAATAAATCACATAAAATCGAGTTGGTTAAAGCAAGAGAAAAACGTACCATCTTACAACTATATTAATCTATTGTGAGCAACCCATTACCCTATTCGTTTTACATCACACAGCCCCCGGATGGTAGCCCAAATTAATAGAATATAATATAACATATTCAATGCGGATATAGTGTTTTACTAGAGAGAGTGGTCATAACCTTACATCCAACTCTAGGAGACTGCAATCAATTCAAAGTTCGTCCCTAACTCGGAACGTGTTTTCTGCCAAGTTTCATTGAACATAGGTGTCGGCATTTCAGTGTGAAATGACTAGATCTCCAATTAAGAATAACGGTCAGAACGCAAAACCCTGGCACTAGCAAGGTTAGGCAAAACGGAATATAAGGTAGGAATTACTAAGATTCCTACGAGCATTGGCCTAGGGAGAATTACTTGCGTTCCTTATTTTATTCCTAATTAGTATATCACTTAGGTTTTTATTTCTCCGGTATCCTGTCACAAGTTTGTTTCGAAAGACTCGAGGATACTTGTCTTGAATAGAAGCGTACCCCTTTCTAATCCATTTAGCCACCTGGGCTGCTTTGGAGTTAAAGGTTATCACAAATGGTACGACTTCCTCAGTTTCCTCGTGCTGATTGAGACCCCAAGGCTTTAGAGTTTTTAATTTTTGCATCCAATAGTTTTCTCGTTTTGTTAGGAATTCCTTTCTTCCAACTGCTTCAATTGGAATGATGGCGCAATCTTTCAGGGAATGGTCAGTACCGTTAAAATGATTTGCCACCGCTTTATTTTCTTTGTGATTAATGTCAAATCTATGTCTGGTGAAGCGGTCTCTCAGTGTGAGAGTGGTCTGCCCAACGTATTGTTTTCCGCATTTTTGGCACGAAATTAGGTAAATAACGTTTCTCGAATCGCAGGATAAATTTTGTTTGATTGCATACGTCTGATGAGTGGCATGGCTAGAAAAGTGTCTTGATTCTTTCAGAAAAGGGCACGTATTGCAACGTTTGCTGCGGCAGGCTTTGGTTGTTCCGAATGTATGTGTGAAGGAGTGAAAATCCCTTATTGTGTTCATTTTGATTGTTCTCAGAAATCGCTTTGAATAACCCCTTCCCCGAAGTGCTCTAAATAGAATATTTGTCGCTCTTTGAAAATCTTCCTGTCTAGTGCATAATCTGTGAAATCGGATAATTTGTGATTTCAGAATTCCACTGAAAGTGTGTTTTGGATGGAAAGATAATTTATGCAGTAATTGGTGAGTATCCGTGGGCTTAAAAAAGACTTTAGTGTCTATGAACCCCGTTTTGCTAAAATCGATCCCTTTAAAAACAGTGGTATCCAGAAAATCAATGGAAGTTTCCTTTACAGTCGCCTTTAGTTTAATCGAGGGATGGAAATTATTTAAAATCCCAAAAAATCTGTCAAACTCTTCCCTTGAAAATGTCCAAATGAGAAAAATGTCGTCTAGGAATCTAAAATAGACCAAAGGGAGAAACGGACATTTCTTAAATACTTCCTTTTCCCAGTTGCCATAAAGATATTAGCATAACTAGGGGCGAACTTTTTACCCATAGCTGTCCCTGAGGTTTGTAAATACCAATTGCCATTGAATTCAAAATCGTTATTTTCTAATCCCAGTTTTAATAACTCTAAAATTTCATGGTCTGGTCTCTTCGGGTCAGGGTTATTCATGAAACAATTCCTCACCGCCTTCAAGCCCTCCTTGTTGTCAATATTGGTGTACATGCTTTCCACGTCTAGAGTAACGAGAAGGCTTTCCTTTGGAATTTTGATACCTCTAATTTTATCTAAAAAGTCGTTCGTATCCCTGAGATAAGATGGATGTTTCGATGCTAGCGGAGCTAAAAACCAATCCACATATTCTGATATTTTATAGGATTCACTCCCTACATCTGATACTATCGGTCTTCCAGGTGGAATTTCAAAGGGGACCCACCACGATTCCGGGTCTTTATGTATTTTCGGTAAAGTGTAAATGTGTCTAGGTCTAGGGTTCCCTGGCGGTGTTAAGTACATCGCTTGTTTTTTGCTGATAAATTTATTCTTGACCAATCGATTGACAATTTCCGTGATAGTTTTACTAGTCTCTGGGAAGATTGGATTGTCTATCTTTCTGTAATGATTTCGGTTTGCAATTGTTGTTCAATCTCCTTATGTAGTCGTCCTTATCCATAACCACTGTTGCCGAACCTTTTATCTGCTTTTCTAATAATGATGGATTGATCTTGTTTCAGAGTTTTTATAGCTTTTACTTCTTCCTTGTTCAGGTTCGGTCTTTCTCTTTCAAATCGCATCTTGGAGATTTGTACCATCACCTTATCGGTTATTTGTCTAATTGTGGATGGAAATGTTGTAGGTGGTGGACACCAAGTACTTTTCTCCACGAAGGGTTCCTTCTCCCTATTTACGTCCGAACGAAAAAAGTTTGTAATCATCAATTTTCTAGTAAATTCTCTAACCGGTTCTTTAAGCGTCGAAACATCCACATAGCTCGGTGCGGGAACGAATTTCAAACCCTTGTTTAGCAAGTCGTATTCCCCCTGCGCTAAACTCCTACTGCTAAGGTTAACGACCGCTCTCCCTAGCTGTTTTCCTATATACGATGGTTTACCTTCTTGTCCTTGGGAAAACCCCGTTTACCGGAGTCTATTTGATCTAACCAATTGTTTAGAATCAAATTAGCTGAACGAGGAGACCAGTGGATACCATCCTGGTGAAACGTCACCTCGTTCGCCATCCCTGTATTTAGAACCGTAACTCCGTTCATTTGCATTTTTGACATGTATTCATTGAGTTTTTTTATATTCCAGGCTTCTTTTGAATTTCTTACCTCTAGTTGCTCCGAGATGAGTATTTTGGCCGCAAACACTTCGGAATTTGGAAACCTTTCTCGTGCAACCTTGAACAATTGCTTCATTTCCTGCCAAGTCTTATTGGTATTCATATTACTCCTATCATTAATACCTACATTTAGGATAACTCTTTGGGGTTTTTCTTCGTATTCGTAATTTTGCAACAGTTGAGTGACGTGCGAAATATTCGCCCCCGGGAACGCCTCTATTTGTATTTGTCGATCGGTGACATTGGTGATTCGGGCGAGGTTCGAATCCCCGAGCACCAAGGTTGGAAAAGTGATTTTTGGGATAGCCCAATCCATTTTTTGGCGCTGGTGCCTGGTAATTTGCCCCGGTTTTTTGGAGCATTTCACCACCGTAGCATAGCTCTGGTTGGGGATCGTGGGTGATCCCGCAGGAGAGTGTCTCGGTGAAATGGAGCGGCGAACCGGGGAAGGTGACCTTGACCTAAGTCCGGAGACAAGAGAGGGAATTGACGGTACAGACATACATTTAAACATGTTTTGTAACGGCTTCACAGAGGGCAAGACATTAAAGGTATTTTCAGGACCTTTGGTTGATGCCGAAAACATATTACCTAGAGATTTCCGTGCCTTATCCGGTGTGGGACCACGTTGTCGTTGTCGCTTTGGGGTCTCTGTGGTCCCAGGCACGGGAGAGTGAGACATGCGCCGCTTGGAAGGTGTTCTAATCGGCTGAGTGTCCAGTGGTTGGATTGGTAAAAAGCGATTACTGAGCGTAATCGGCATTACCGTCGGTTCCAATGGGTACTTTCTTGGGCTGGGTCTTTTCGGGCTTTTGTAAGACCAGCCTGGTTCGTTTGTCGGATTGTTAGATGCCTGGGGCCTCAATGTCGAGTTTGCATTAGTTTGTTTAGGAAGTCCCGGCGAAAGTGTTTTGACAATTGACAAAAACTCCTGGATCGTTTCCGTTTGAAGTTTTTTCCTCAAATTCTTTTTCGCCCAGTCAAGTGCCTGGTGCGACAGAGTCTTGATCGTCCAATCCGCAAAGCCGTAGCCAGCAATCATCCCCATTAGTTCTGAAATTCGTTCACGATAATGTTCCGATAAGGTCTGTGCGACCTTAGTTGCCCATGTTCTATTTAAGTTTTGTAATTTAGCAACGAGTCGTGTGTTCGTCTGGGCCGGTTTAAGAAACCTATCCATATAGTGAACCTGTTTTTCGAATCCCTTGGTCCTGCGCTCGCCCTTTGCTTGCTGTTTCAAAACATGTAAGTGGTGTAAAGCCTGAATGATTTGAAAAAATAACTTGATGAAAGCAACATTCGGATGATTCGACCTCCGAAAGTTGTTTCCCTTGCGACCACGGCTCTGATTGTTAGCCATTGTCGTGAATGCAAATTTGTTCTTTCTTGCTATTGAAAATGAAATCTTTCTAGATGCAAAAGATATCGTGATAAAAACGATTTATTGATTATCAAAAATGTGATCAATAAATGTGAATATGTATGAAAATATAGAGAATTAAAAAGGATATATGAGAATCAAAAAGGAATATGCATGCAAATACGAGAATCTAAAAAGAAAGAAAAATTTTTTGATACTTATCTTTTCTTCGTGACGTGATTCGTCCTTTAATGCCCTTTCCGGAGCGTCGAATGAGTCCTCTGTGTGCACACTTACTCCTTAAATGAATTCCAGAGGATTGTAGAATTTGTCACTGAATCAAAGAGTGTATATTTCACTACAGATCCTCACTGAATGGGGTCTTTTTACACAAAACCAATACGTCCCTCGTTGTGGGTCCTCCTTTTTTGTCCACGAATATTCCTTAGAATTATAGAGTTCAACACACCAACTCCCCACTAATCCGTGTGTCTCTAAATCACTCCTGAAAATTGGAAATCAACTAAACACACGCCTTAATTAACATGAAAAAATGTTTTTTTTTGGTTTTTTTTTTTTTTTTTTTTTTTTTTTTTTTTGAAAATATTTTTTTATCTTTTTTTATGATTTTTGTTATATATGTTAAATACCAACACCAACAAACAAATAAATAATGTTAAATCACCGTAATCTATATATATATCCAAAATAGAAAACTGCTACCATCCGCTAGTCACAAGGCCTTTCGGCGTATCGCCTTCGTCAGGTGACAAGTGCAAGTCTGAAGGGCTGTGTGTGCCGCTGGGGTATTTATATTGCTAAAACACCTTCCCCCACCATCATTCTTCCTTTTTTCCGTTTGGTTTCTAAACCTGTTTCCGGCGGCTTCCTACTCATCGGTGGCCTGAGAAGAACCGTGCCGACCGTGCTTGTCAATCAATTAATCAGCGCACGCTTTGCCGTCAAGCGGCAACAAAGCGATTAGTGCGCCCGTGGCCTACTCATAATCGGTAGGGTAGTGGCTCGATTGGAAACCATATGTTTAACATTTTTACTTCTCCAGTGAAGCCCATATTGCTAGCCATGTTATTTCCTAACTCCTAAGAAAACATTGCCAAAAAGATGTTTGCTCTTGAGGGGATAGCTATTGTACGTTATGGTAATTAAAAGCATATGTCAATTTGTGTGCGGTCTAAACCTAACCGAGGTTCCCTCTAAACGTAAGCGTTAAGAAGGGTATTGGATTAATCCAGTTCTTACTCCTGTCATTCAGTTTCGGTATACCCCTAGGTTAGAATCCCAATAAATAAAAAAAATAATAATAGTAATTAAAACTGTAATCATGTAATACCTATTTCCACCAATAAATCACATAAAATCGAGTTGGTTAAAGCAAGAGAAAAACGTACCATCTTACAACTATATTAATCTATTGTGAGCAACCCATTACCCTATTCGTTTTACATCACACAGCCCCCGGATGGTAGCCCAAATTAATAGAATATAATATAACATATTCAATGCGGATATAGTGTTTTACTAGAGAGAGTGGTCATAACCTTACATCCAACTCTAGGAGACTGCAATCAATTCAAAGTTCGTCCCTAACTCGGAACGTGTTTTCTGCCAAGTTTCATTGAACATAGGTGTCGGCATTTCAGTGTGAAATGACTAGATCTCCAATTAAGAATAACGGTCAGAACGCAAAACCCTGGCACTAGCAAGGTTAGGCAAAACGGAATATAAGGTAGGAATTACTAAGATTCCTACGAGCATTGGCCTAGGGAGAATTACTTGCGTTCCTTATTTTATTCCTAATTAGTATATCACTTAGGTTTTTATTTCTCCGGTATCCTGTCACAAGTTTGTTTCGAAAGACTCGAGGATACTTGTCTTGAATAGAAGCGTACCCCTTTCTAATCCATTTAGCCACCTGGGCTGCTTTGGAGTTAAAGGTTATCACAAATGGTACGACTTCCTCAGTTTCCTCGTGCTGATTGAGACCCCAAGGCTTTAGAGTTTTTAATTTTTGCATCCAATAGTTTTCTCGTTTTGTTAGGAATTCCTTTCTTCCAACTGCTTCAATTGGAATGATGGCGCAATCTTTCAGGGAATGGTCAGTACCGTTAAAATGATTTGCCACCGCTTTATTTTCTTTGTGATTAATGTCAAATCTATGTCTGGTGAAGCGGTCTCTCAGTGTGAGAGTGGTCTGCCCAACGTATTGTTTTCCGCATTTTTGGCACGAAATTAGGTAAATAACGTTTCTCGAATCGCAGGATAAATTTTGTTTGATTGCATACGTCTGATGAGTGGCATGGCTAGAAAAGTGTCTTGATTCTTTCAGAAAAGGGCACGTATTGCAACGTTTGCTGCGGCAGGCTTTGGTTGTTCCGAATGTATGTGTGAAGGAGTGAAAATCCCTTATTGTGTTCATTTTGATTGTTCTCAGAAATCGCTTTGAATAACCCCTTCCCCGAAGTGCTCTAAATAGAATATTTGTCGCTCTTTGAAAATCTTCCTGTCTAGTGCATAATCTGTGAAATCGGATAATTTGTGATTTCAGAATTCCACTGAAAGTGTGTTTTGGATGGAAAGATAATTTATGCAGTAATTGGTGAGTATCCGTGGGCTTAAAAAAGACTTTAGTGTCTATGAACCCCGTTTTGCTAAAATCGATCCCTTTAAAAACAGTGGTATCCAGAAAATCAATGGAAGTTTCCTTTACAGTCGCCTTTAGTTTAATCGAGGGATGGAAATTATTTAAAATCCCAAAAAATCTGTCAAACTCTTCCCTTGAAAATGTCCAAATGAGAAAAATGTCGTCTAGGAATCTAAAATAGACCAAAGGGAGAAACGGACATTTCTTAAATACTTCCTTTTCCCAGTTGGCCATAAAGATATTAGCATAACTAGGGGCGAACTTTTTACCCATAGCTGTCCCTGAGGTTTGTAAATACCAATTGCCATTGAATTCAAAATCGTTATTTTCTAATCCCAGTTTTAATAACTCTAAAATTTCATGGTCTGGTCTCTTCGGGTCAGGGTTATTCATGAAACAATTCCTCACCGCCTTCAAGCCCTCCTTGTTGTCAATATTGGTGTACATGCTTTCCACGTCTAGAGTAACGAGAAGGCTTTCCTTTGGAATTTTGATACCTCTAATTTTATCTAAAAAGTCGTTCGTATCCCTGAGATAAGATGGATGTTTCGATGCTAGCGGAGCTAAAAACCAATCCACATATTCTGATATTTTATAGGATTCACTCCCTACATCTGATACTATCGGTCTTCCAGGTGGAATTTCAAAGGGGACCCACCACGATTCCGGGTCTTTATGTATTTTCGGTAAAGTGTAAATGTGTCTAGGTCTAGGGTTCCCTGGCGGTGTTAAGTACATCGCTTGTTTTTTGCTGATAAATTTATTCTTGACCAATCGATTGACAATTTCCGTGATAGTTTTACTAGTCTCTGGGAAGATTGGATTGTCTATCTTTCTGTAATGATTTCGGTTTGCCAATTGTTGTTCAATCTCCCTTATGTAGTCGTCCTTATCCATAACCACTGTTGCCGAACCTTTATCTGCTTTTCTAATAATGATGGATTGATCTTGTTTCAGAGTTTTTATAGCTTTTACTTCTTCCTTGTTCAGGTTCGGTCTTTCTCTTTCAAATCGCATCTTGGAGATTTGTACCATCACCTTATCGGTTATTTGTCTAATTGTGGATGGAAATGTTGTAGGTGGTGGACACCAAGTACTTTTCTCCACGAAGGGTTCCTTCTCCCTATTTACGTCCGAACGAAAAAAGTTTGTAATCATCAATTTTCTAGTAAATTCTCTAACCGGTTCTTTAAGCGTCGAAACATCCACATAGCTCGGTGCGGGAACGAATTTCAAACCCTTGTTTAGCAAGTCGTATTCCCCCTGCGCTAAACTCCTACTGCTAAGGTTAACGACCGCTCTCCCTAGCTGTTTTCCTATATACGATGGTTTACCTTCTTGTCCTTGGGAAAACCCCGTTTACCGGAGTCTATTTGATCTAACCAATTGTTTAGAATCAAATTAGCTGAACGAGGAGACCAGTGGATACCATCCTGGTGAAACGTCACCTCGTTCGCCATCCCTGTATTTAGAACCGTAACTCCGTTCATTTGCATTTTTGACATGTATTCATTGAGTTTTTTTATATTCCAGGCTTCTTTTGAATTTCTTACCTCTAGTTGCTCCGAGATGAGTATTTTGGCCGCAAACACTTCGGAATTTGGAAACCTTTCTCGTGCAACCTTGAACAATTGCTTCATTTCCTGCCAAGTCTTATTGGTATTCATATTACTCCTATCATTAATACCTACATTTAGGATAACTCTTTGGGGTTTTTCTTCGTATTCGTAATTTTGCAACAGTTGAGTGACGTGCGAAATATTCGCCCCCGGGAACGCCTCTATTTGTATTTGTCGATCGGTGACATTGGTGATTCGGGCGAGGTTCGAATCCCCGAGCACCAAGGTTGGAAAAGTGATTTTTGGGATAGCCCAATCCATTTTTTGGCGCTGGTGCCTGGTAATTTGCCCCGGTTTTTTGGAGCATTTCACCACCGTAGCATAGCTCTGGTTGGGGATCGTGGGTGATCCCGCAGGAGAGTGTCTCGGTGAAATGGAGCGGCGAACCGGGGAAGGTGACCTTGACCTAAGTCCGGAGACAAGAGAGGGAATTGACGGTACAGACATACATTTAAACATGTTTTGTAACGGCTTCACAGAGGGCAAGACATTAAAGGTATTTTCAGGACCTTTGGTTGATGCCGAAAACATATTACCTAGAGATTTCCGTGCCTTATCCGGTGTGGGACCACGTTGTCGTTGTCGCTTTGGGGTCTCTGTGGTCCCAGGCACGGGAGAGTGAGACATGCGCCGCTTGGAAGGTGTTCTAATCGGCTGAGTGTCCAGTGGTTGGATTGGTAAAAAGCGATTACTGAGCGTAATCGGCATTACCGTCGGTTCCAATGGGTACTTTCTTGGGCTGGGTCTTTTCGGGCTTTTGTAAGACCAGCCTGGTTCGTTTGTCGGATTGTTAGATGCCTGGGGCCTCAATGTCGAGTTTGCATTAGTTTGTTTAGGAAGTCCCGGCGAAAGTGTTTTGACAATTGACAAAAACTCCTGGATCGTTTCCGTTTGAAGTTTTTTCCTCAAATTCTTTTTCGCCCAGTCAAGTGCCTGGTGCGACAGAGTCTTGATCGTCCAATCCGCAAAGCCGTAGCCAGCAATCATCCCCATTAGTTCTGAAATTCGTTCACGATAATGTTCCGATAAGGTCTGTGCGACCTTAGTTGCCCATGTTCTATTTAAGTTTTGTAATTTAGCAACGAGTCGTGTGTTCGTCTGGGCCGGTTTAAGAAACCTATCCATATAGTGAACCTGTTTTTCGAATCCCTTGGTCCTGCGCTCGCCCTTTGCTTGCTGTTTCAAAACATGTAAGTGGTGTAAAGCCTGAATGATTTGAAAAAATAACTTGATGAAAGCAACATTCGGATGATTCGACCTCCGAAAGTTGTTTCCCTTGCGACCACGGCTCTGATTGTTAGCCATTGTCGTGAATGCAAATTTGTTCTTTCTTGCTATTGAAAATGAAATCTTTCTAGATGCAAAAGATATCGTGATAAAAACGATTTATTGATTATCAAAAATGTGATCAATAAATGTGAATATGTATGAAAATATAGAGAATTAAAAAGGATATATGAGAATCAAAAAGGAATATGCATGCAAATACGAGAATCTAAAAAGAAAGAAAAATTTTTTGATACTTATCTTTTCTTCGTGACGTGATTCGTCCTTTAATGCCCTTTCCGGAGCGTCGAATGAGTCCTCTGTGTGCACACTTACTCCTTAAATGAATTCCAGAGGATTGTAGAATTTGTCACTGAATCAAAGAGTGTATATTTCACTACAGATCCTCACTGAATGGGGTCTTTTTACACAAAACCAATACGTCCCTCGTTGTGGGTCCTCCTTTTTTGTCCACGAATATTCCTTAGAATTATAGAGTTCAACACACCAACTCCCCACTAATCCGTGTGTCTCTAAATCACTCCTGAAAATTGGAAATCAACTAAACACACGCCTTAATTAACATGAAAAAATGTTTTTTTTTGGTTTTTTTTTTTTTTTTTTTTTTTTTTTTTTTGAAAATATTTTTTTATCTTTTTTTATGATTTTTGTTATATATGTTAAATACCAACACCAACAAACAAATAAATAATGTTAAATCACCGTAATCTATATATATATCCAAAATAGAAAACTGCTACCATCCGCTAGTCACAAGGCCTTTCGGCGTATCGCCTTCGTCAGGTGACAAGTGCAAGTCTGAAGGGCTGTGTGTGCCGCTGGGGTATTTATATTGCTAAAACACCTTCCCCCACCATCATTCTTCCTTTTTTCCGTTTGGTTTCTAAACCTGTTTCCGGCGGCTTCCTACTCATCGGTGGCCTGAGAAGAACCGTGCCGACCGTGCTTGTCAATCAATTAATCAGCGCACGCTTTGCCGTCAAGCGGCAACAAAGCGATTAGTGCGCCCGTGGCCTACTCATAATCGGTAGGGTAGTGGCTCGATTGGAAACCATATGTTTAACATTTTTACTTCTCCAGTGAAGCCCATATTGCTAGCCATGTTATTTCCTAACTCCTAAGAAAACATTGCCAAAAAGATGTTTGCTCTTGAGGGGATAGCTATTGTACGTTATGGTAATTAAAAGCATATGTCAATTTGTGTGCGGTCTAAACCTAACCGAGGTTCCCTCTAAACGTAAGCGTTAAGAAGGGTATTGGATTAATCCAGTTCTTACTCCTGTCATTCAGTTTCGGTATACCCCTAGGTTAGAATCCCAATAAATAAAAAAAATAATAATAGTAATTAAAACTGTAATCATGTAATACCTATTTCCACCAATAAATCACATAAAATCGAGTTGGTTAAAGCAAGAGAAAAACGTACCATCTTACAACTATATTAATCTATTGTGAGCAACCCATTACCCTATTCGTTTTACATCACACAGCCCCCGGATGGTAGCCCAAATTAATAGAATATAATATAACATATTCAATGCGGATATAGTGTTTTACTAGAGAGAGTGGTCATAACCTTACATCCAACTCTAGGAGACTGCAATCAATTCAAAGTTCGTCCCTAACTCGGAACGTGTTTTCTGCCAAGTTTCATTGAACATAGGTGTCGGCATTTCAGTGTGAAATGACTAGATCTCCAATTAAGAATAACGGTCAGAACGCAAAACCCTGGCACTAGCAAGGTTAGGCAAAACGGAATATAAGGTAGGAATTACTAAGATTCCTACGAGCATTGGCCTAGGGAGAATTACTTGCGTTCCTTATTTTATTCCTAATTAGTATATCACTTAGGTTTTTATTTCTCCGGTATCCTGTCACAAGTTTGTTTCGAAAGACTCGAGGATACTTGTCTTGAATAGAAGCGTACCCCTTTCTAATCCATTTAGCCACCTGGGCTGCTTTGGAGTTAAAGGTTATCACAAATGGTACGACTTCCTCAGTTTCCTCGTGCTGATTGAGACCCCAAGGCTTTAGAGTTTTTAATTTTTGCATCCAATAGTTTTCTCGTTTTGTTAGGAATTCCTTTCTTCCAACTGCTTCAATTGGAATGATGGCGCAATCTTTCAGGGAATGGTCAGTACCGTTAAAATGATTTGCCACCGCTTTATTTTCTTTGTGATTAATGTCAAATCTATGTCTGGTGAAGCGGTCTCTCAGTGTGAGAGTGGTCTGCCCAACGTATTGTTTTCCGCATTTTTGGCACGAAATTAGGTAAATAACGTTTCTCGAATCGCAGGATAAATTTTGTTTGATTGCATACGTCTGATGAGTGGCATGGCTAGAAAAGTGTCTTGATTCTTTCAGAAAAGGGCACGTATTGCAACGTTTGCTGCGGCAGGCTTTGGTTGTTCCGAATGTATGTGTGAAGGAGTGAAAATCCCTTATTGTGTTCATTTTGATTGTTCTCAGAAATCGCTTTGAATAACCCCTTCCCCGAAGTGCTCTAAATAGAATATTTGTCGCTCTTTGAAAATCTTCCTGTCTAGTGCATAATCTGTGAAATCGGATAATTTGTGATTTCAGAATTCCACTGAAAGTGTGTTTTGGATGGAAAGATAATTTATGCAGTAATTGGTGAGTATCCGTGGGCTTAAAAAAGACTTTAGTGTCTATGAACCCCGTTTTGCTAAAATCGATCCCTTTAAAAACAGTGGTATCCAGAAAATCAATGGAAGTTTCCTTTACAGTCGCCTTTAGTTTAATCGAGGGATGGAAATTATTTAAAATCCCAAAAAATCTGTCAAACTCTTCCCTTGAAAATGTCCAAATGAGAAAAATGTCGTCTAGGAATCTAAAATAGACCAAAGGGAGAAACGGACATTTCTTAAATACTTCCTTTTCCCAGTTGGCCATAAAGATATTAGCATAACTAGGGGCGAACTTTTTACCCATAGCTGTCCCTGAGGTTTGTAAATACCAATTGCCATTGAATTCAAAATCGTTATTTTCTAATCCCAGTTTTAATAACTCTAAAATTTCATGGTCTGGTCTCTTCGGGTCAGGGTTATTCATGAAACAATTCCTCACCGCCTTCAAGCCCTCCTTGTTGTCAATATTGGTGTACATGCTTTCCACGTCTAGAGTAACGAGAAGGCTTTCCTTTGGAATTTTGATACCTCTAATTTTATCTAAAAAGTCGTTCGTATCCCTGAGATAAGATGGATGTTTCGATGCTAGCGGAGCTAAAAACCAATCCACATATTCTGATATTTTATAGGATTCACTCCCTACATCTGATACTATCGGTCTTCCAGGTGGAATTTCAAAGGGGACCCACCACGATTCCGGGTCTTTATGTATTTTCGGTAAAGTGTAAATGTGTCTAGGTCTAGGGTTCCCTGGCGGTGTTAAGTACATCGCTTGTTTTTTGCTGATAAATTTATTCTTGACCAATCGATTGACAATTTCCGTGATAGTTTTACTAGTCTCTGGGAAGATTGGATTGTCTATCTTTCTGTAATGATTTCGGTTTGCCAATTGTTGTTCAATCTCCCTTATGTAGTCGTCCTTATCCATAACCACTGTTGCCGAACCTTTATCTGCTTTTCTAATAATGATGGATTGATCTTGTTTCAGAGTTTTTATAGCTTTTACTTCTTCCTTGTTCAGGTTCGGTCTTTCTCTTTCAAATCGCATCTTGGAGATTTGTACCATCACCTTATCGGTTATTTGTCTAATTGTGGATGGAAATGTTGTAGGTGGTGGACACCAAGTACTTTTCTCCACGAAGGGTTCCTTCTCCCTATTTACGTCCGAACGAAAAAAGTTTGTAATCATCAATTTTCTAGTAAATTCTCTAACCGGTTCTTTAAGCGTCGAAACATCCACATAGCTCGGTGCGGGAACGAATTTCAAACCCTTGTTTAGCAAGTCGTATTCCCCCTGCGCTAAACTCCTACTGCTAAGGTTAACGACCGCTCTCCCTAGCTGTTTTCCTATATACGATGGTTTACCTTCTTGTCCTTGGGAAAACCCCGTTTACCGGAGTCTATTTGATCTAACCAATTGTTTAGAATCAAATTAGCTGAACGAGGAGACCAGTGGATACCATCCTGGTGAAACGTCACCTCGTTCGCCATCCCTGTATTTAGAACCGTAACTCCGTTCATTTGCATTTTTGACATGTATTCATTGAGTTTTTTTATATTCCAGGCTTCTTTTGAATTTCTTACCTCTAGTTGCTCCGAGATGAGTATTTTGGCCGCAAACACTTCGGAATTTGGAAACCTTTCTCGTGCAACCTTGAACAATTGCTTCATTTCCTGCCAAGTCTTATTGGTATTCATATTACTCCTATCATTAATACCTACATTTAGGATAACTCTTTGGGGTTTTTCTTCGTATTCGTAATTTTGCAACAGTTGAGTGACGTGCGAAATATTCGCCCCCGGGAACGCCTCTATTTGTATTTGTCGATCGGTGACATTGGTGATTCGGGCGAGGTTCGAATCCCCGAGCACCAAGGTTGGAAAAGTGATTTTTGGGATAGCCCAATCCATTTTTTGGCGCTGGTGCCTGGTAATTTGCCCCGGTTTTTTGGAGCATTTCACCACCGTAGCATAGCTCTGGTTGGGGATCGTGGGTGATCCCGCAGGAGAGTGTCTCGGTGAAATGGAGCGGCGAACCGGGGAAGGTGACCTTGACCTAAGTCCGGAGACAAGAGAGGGAATTGACGGTACAGACATACATTTAAACATGTTTTGTAACGGCTTCACAGAGGGCAAGACATTAAAGGTATTTTCAGGACCTTTGGTTGATGCCGAAAACATATTACCTAGAGATTTCCGTGCCTTATCCGGTGTGGGACCACGTTGTCGTTGTCGCTTTGGGGTCTCTGTGGTCCCAGGCACGGGAGAGTGAGACATGCGCCGCTTGGAAGGTGTTCTAATCGGCTGAGTGTCCAGTGGTTGGATTGGTAAAAAGCGATTACTGAGCGTAATCGGCATTACCGTCGGTTCCAATGGGTACTTTCTTGGGCTGGGTCTTTTCGGGCTTTTGTAAGACCAGCCTGGTTCGTTTGTCGGATTGTTAGATGCCTGGGGCCTCAATGTCGAGTTTGCATTAGTTTGTTTAGGAAGTCCCGGCGAAAGTGTTTTGACAATTGACAAAAACTCCTGGATCGTTTCCGTTTGAAGTTTTTTCCTCAAATTCTTTTTCGCCCAGTCAAGTGCCTGGTGCGACAGAGTCTTGATCGTCCAATCCGCAAAGCCGTAGCCAGCAATCATCCCCATTAGTTCTGAAATTCGTTCACGATAATGTTCCGATAAGGTCTGTGCGACCTTAGTTGCCCATGTTCTATTTAAGTTTTGTAATTTAGCAACGAGTCGTGTGTTCGTCTGGGCCGGTTTAAGAAACCTATCCATATAGTGAACCTGTTTTTCGAATCCCTTGGTCCTGCGCTCGCCCTTTGCTTGCTGTTTCAAAACATGTAAGTGGTGTAAAGCCTGAATGATTTGAAAAAATAACTTGATGAAAGCAACATTCGGATGATTCGACCTCCGAAAGTTGTTTCCCTTGCGACCACGGCTCTGATTGTTAGCCATTGTCGTGAATGCAAATTTGTTCTTTCTTGCTATTGAAAATGAAATCTTTCTAGATGCAAAAGATATCGTGATAAAAACGATTTATTGATTATCAAAAATGTGATCAATAAATGTGAATATGTATGAAAATATAGAGAATTAAAAAGGATATATGAGAATCAAAAAGGAATATGCATGCAAATACGAGAATCTAAAAAGAAAGAAAAATTTTTTGATACTTATCTTTTCTTCGTGACGTGATTCGTCCTTTAATGCCCTTTCCGGAGCGTCGAATGAGTCCTCTGTGTGCACACTTACTCCTTAAATGAATTCCAGAGGATTGTAGAATTTGTCACTGAATCAAAGAGTGTATATTTCACTACAGATCCTCACTGAATGGGGTCTTTTTACACAAAACCAATACGTCCCTCGTTGTGGGTCCTCCTTTTTTGTCCACGAATATTCCTTAGAATTATAGAGTTCAACACACCAACTCCCCACTAATCCGTGTGTCTCTAAATCACTCCTGAAAATTGGAAATCAACTAAACACACGCCTTAATTAACATGAAAGGGTTAGGGTTAGGGTTAGGGTTTTGGGTTAGGGTTAGGGTTAGGGTTAGGGTTAGGGTTAGGGTTTAGGGTAGGGTTAGGGTTAGGGTTAGGGTTTAGGGTTAGGGTTTAGGGTTAGGGTTAGGGTTAGGGTTAGGGTTAGGGTTAGGTTAGGGTTAGGGTTAGGGTTAGGGTTAGGGTTTAGGGTTAGGGTTAGGGTTAGGGTTAGGGTTAGGGTTAGGGTTAGGGTTAGGGTTAGGGTTAGGTTTTAAAGGTAGGATGGGAGTTTATAAACTCCCACGTGCACTGGCCTAGGGAGAATTAATCGCGTTACCTCTTTATTTTGTTTCTTATTAAAATGTCGCATAGGTTTTTGTTCTTCCGATATGCTGTAACGAGCTTTTGATGATAAATCAGAGGGAAATTTATCTGAATTTTGCCGTACGCTTCTCTAATCAATTTGGCGGCAAGAGTTGCTTTAGTGTTATATGTGATGACAAACGGCAAAATGTCTCCCATTTCTTCGTGCAAATTAAGACCGAATGGGCTAGCGGTTCCAAGTTTTTTGATCCAATAAGCCTCTCTTTTTGTGAGATTTTCCTTATTTGCCACCATTTCAATAGGAAGGATTGAACAGTCATCCAAAGAGTGTCCATCGCTATTAAAATGATTGGAAATGGATTTATTTTCTTTATGAATTATATCAAAGCGGTGTCTCGTGAAACGATCTCTAAGTGTAAGAGTGGTTTGTCCTACATATTGTTTCCCACATGCATCGCATGAAATTAGATAAATGATATTCCTGGAGTCACACGATACGTTTTGTTTGATTAAAAAAGTTTGATTATTCGTATGACTGGTGAAACTGTTTGTTTCTTTAAAAAATGGACATGTAGCGCATCTTCGGCCTTTACATGGCATAGCTTTCCCTATAGTATGCATGTCTCCCCTTATTTCATTTAAAGTAGTGTTTTTGATTTGTCTTAAGAATCGTTTGGAGTAGCCCCTGTCCCTCAGAGTTCTGAATAGTGTGTTACTGGCCCTCTGAAAGTCCTCATTTCTTGTACACAGCCTGTGGAATCTAATTATTTGCGATTTAAGAATCCCCATAAATGTATGTCTAGGATGGAACGAGGATTTATGGAGCAACTGGTGTGTATCGGTGGGTTTAAAATAGACTTTAGAGTCAAGTTTTCCAGTCTTTTCGAAATCTGGCCCTTTAAAAATGGTCGTATCTAAAAAATCTACCGAATTCTCCATTACATTTGCCTTTAATTTGACCGATGGGTGGAAATTGTTTAAAATCGAGAAGAACTGATCAAATTTTTTTCGTGAAAGTGTCCAAATCAAAAAGATGTCATCCAAAAATCTAAGGTAAACAAGTGGGAGATAATTACACTTTTTGAAAACTTCTTTCTCCCATTCGGCCATAAAAATATTTGCATAATTTGGGGCAAATTTCTTCCCCATGGCGGTCCCTGAAACTTGTAAATACCATTTTCCATTGAATTCAAAGTCATTGTTAACCAAACCCAGATTCAACAGTTCTAAAATTTCCAGGTCTGGTCTTTTCGGGTCGGGGTTACTCCTGAAACAATTCCTTACTGCTCCTAAGCCTGCCATGTTGTCGATATTAGTATACATGCTTTCTACATCTAAAGTAACGAGAAGGCTGTTTTGTGGAATTTTGATATGCCTAATTTTATCTAAAAAATCGTTCGTATCTCTGAGATATGCTGGATGTTTCGTGGCTAAAGGTGCTAAAAAGGAATCTATGTATTCAGATATTCGATAAGATTCGCTCCCCACATCCGATACGATCGGTCTACCCTGAGGAATTTTGAACGGAATATACCAAGTTTCTGGTTCTTTATGAATTTTTGGCAAAGTGTACATGTGTCTCGGTCTGGGATTCTCGGGTGGGGTTAAGTAAGCTGGGTTAGGGTTAGGGTTAGGGTTAGGGTTAGGGTTAGGGTTAGGGTTAGGGTTAGGGTTAGGGTTAGGGTTAGGGTTAAGGTTAGGGTTAGGGTTAGGGTTAGGGTTAGGGTTAGGGTTAGGGTTAGGGTTAGGGTTAGGGTTTAGGGTTAGGGTTTGGGTTAGGGTTAGGGTTTGGGTTAGGGTTAGGGTTAGGGTTAGGGTTAGGGTTAGGGTTAGGGTTAGGGTTAGGGTTAGGGTTAGGGTTAGGGTTAGGGTTAGGGTTTGGGTTAGGGTTAGGGTTTAGGGTTAGGGTTAGGGTTAGGGTTAGGGTTAGGGTTTAGGGTTAGGGTTAGGGTTAGGGTTAGGGTTAGGGTTAGGGTTAGGGTTAGGGTTTTGGGTTAGGGTTAGGGTTAGGGTTAGGGTTAGGGTTAGGGTTAGGGTTTAGGGTTAGGGTTAGGGTTAGGGTTAGGTTATGATTATTAAGAGAGTAATATATAATTACTCAAAGCACGGGCCTAAGGAGAATTACTCAAGACATTATATTACGAGGTTTATTTTTTTATCATAATAATATTTTAATTAAATCAATATCTGTTCATGTCGGGATTCGAACATTGGTCCTCTGCTGCGAGATAAGACAACTATCGCCTGCCTGCACGTTCCAGCGTAGATACTACTACGGCTATCGAGACATCACCAAAAAATGATGCCCTTTAACCGCTCATATATACTCAAGAACGTACAGACACTCTCGAAACTTATATATACATGTCAAGAAACCTTGGCACTGGCGAGGTTAGGTTATGATTATTAAGAGAGTAATATATAATTACTCAAAGCACGGGCCTAAGGAGAATTACTCAAGACATTATATTACGAGGTTTATTTTTTTATCATAATAATATTTTAATTAAATCAATATCTGTTCATGTCGGGATTCGAACATTGGTCCTCTGCTGCGAGATAAGACAACTATCGCCTGCCTGCACGTTCCAGCGTAGATACTACTACGGCTATCGAGACATCACCAAAAAATGATGCCCTTTAACCGCTCATATATACTCAAGAACGTACAGACACTCTCGAAACTTATATATACATGTCAAGAAACCTTGGCACTGGCGAGGTTAGGTTATGATTATTAAGAGAGTAATATATAATTACTCAAAGCACGGGCCTAAGGAGAATTACTCAAGACATTATATTACGAGGTTTATTTTTTTATCATAATAATATTTTAATTAAATCAATATCTGTTCATGTCGGGATTCGAACATTGGTCCTCTGCTGCGAGATAAGACAACTATCGCCTGCCTGCACGTTCCAGCGTAGATACTACTACGGCTATCGAGACATCACCAAAAAATGATGCCCTTTAACCGCTCATATATACTCAAGAACGTACAGACACTCTCGAAACTTATATATACATGTCAAGAAACCTTGGCACTGGCGAGGTTAGGTTATGATTATTAAGAGAGTAATATATAATTACTCAAAGCACGGGCCTAAGGAGAATTACTCAAGACATTATATTACGAGGTTTATTTTTTTATCATAATAATATTTTAATTAAATCAATATCTGTTCATGTCGGGATTCGAACATTGGTCCTCTGCTGCGAGATAAGACAACTATCGCCTGCCTGCACGTTCCAGCGTAGATACTACTACGGCTATCGAGACATCACCAAAAAATGATGCCCTTTAACCGCTCATATATACTCAAGAACGTACAGACACTCTCGAAACTTATATATACATGTCAAGAAACCTTGGCACTGGCGAGGTTAGGTTATGATTATTAAGAGAGTAATATATAATTACTCAAAGCACGGGCCTAAGGAGAATTACTCAAGACATTATATTACGAGGTTTATTTTTTTATCATAATAATATTTTAATTAAATCAATATCTGTTCATGTCGGGATTCGAACATTGGTCCTCTGCTGCGAGATAAGACAACTATCGCCTGCCTGCACGTTCCAGCGTAGATACTACTACGGCTATCGAGACATCACCAAAAAATGATGCCCTTTAACCGCTCATATATACTCAAGAACGTACAGACACTCTCGAAACTTATATATACATGTCAAGAAACCTTGGCACTGGCGAGGTTAGGTTATGATTATTAAGAGAGTAATATATAATTACTCAAAGCACGGGCCTAAGGAGAATTACTCAAGACATTATATTACGAGGTTTATTTTTTTATCATAATAATATTTTAATTAAATCAATATCTGTTCATGTCGGGATTCGAACATTGGTCCTCTGCTGCGAGATAAGACAACTATCGCCTGCCTGCACGTTCCAGCGTAGATACTACTACGGCTATCGAGACATCACCAAAAAATGATGCCCTTTAACCGCTCATATATACTCAAGAACGTACAGACACTCTCGAAACTTATATATACATGTCAAGAAACCTTGGCACTGGCGAGGTTAGGTTATGATTATTAAGAGAGTAATATATAATTACTCAAAGCACGGGCCTAAGGAGAATTACTCAAGACATTATATTACGAGGTTTATTTTTTTATCATAATAATATTTTAATTAAATCAATATCTGTTCATGTCGGGATTCGAACATTGGTCCTCTGCTGCGAGATAAGACAACTATCGCCTGCCTGCACGTTCCAGCGTAGATACTACTACGGCTATCGAGACATCACCAAAAAATGATGCCCTTTAACCGCTCATATATACTCAAGAACGTACAGACACTCTCGAAACTTATATATACATGTCAAGAAACCTTGGCACTGGCGAGGTTAGGTTATGATTATTAAGAGAGTAATATATAATTACTCAAAGCACGGGCCTAAGGAGAATTACTCAAGACATTATATTACGAGGTTTATTTTTTTATCATAATAATATTTTAATTAAATCAATATCTGTTCATGTCGGGATTCGAACATTGGTCCTCTGCTGCGAGATAAGACAACTATCGCCTGCCTGCACGTTCCAGCGTAGATACTACTACGGCTATCGAGACATCACCAAAAAATGATGCCCTTTAACCGCTCATATATACTCAAGAACGTACAGACACTCTCGAAACTTATATATACATGTCAAGAAACCTTGGCACTGGCGAGGTTAGGTTATGATTATTAAGAGAGTAATATATAATTACTCAAAGCACGGGCCTAAGGAGAATTACTCAAGACATTATATTACGAGGTTTATTTTTTTATCATAATAATATTTTAATTAAATCAATATCTGTTCATGTCGGGATTCGAACATTGGTCCTCTGCTGCGAGATAAGACAACTATCGCCTGCCTGCACGTTCCAGCGTAGATACTACTACGGCTATCGAGACATCACCAAAAAATGATGCCCTTTAACCGCTCATATATACTCAAGAACGTACAGACACTCTCGAAACTTATATATACATGTCAAGAAACCTTGGCACTGGCGAGGTTAGGTTATGATTATTAAGAGAGTAATATATAATTACTCAAAGCACGGGCCTAAGGAGAATTACTCAAGACATTATATTACGAGGTTTATTTTTTTATCATAATAATATTTTAATTAAATCAATATCTGTTCATGTCGGGATTCGAACATTGGTCCTCTGCTGCGAGATAAGACAACTATCGCCTGCCTGCACGTTCCAGCGTAGATACTACTACGGCTATCGAGACATCACCAAAAAATGATGCCCTTTAACCGCTCATATATACTCAAGAACGTACAGACACTCTCGAAACTTATATATACATGTCAAGAAACCTTGGCACTGGCGAGGTTAGGTTATGATTATTAAGAGAGTAATATATAATTACTCAAAGCACGGGCCTAAGGAGAATTACTCAAGACATTATATTACGAGGTTTATTTTTTTATCATAATAATATTTTAATTAAATCAATATCTGTTCATGTCGGGATTCGAACATTGGTCCTCTGCTGCGAGATAAGACAACTATCGCCTGCCTGCACGTTCCAGCGTAGATACTACTACGGCTATCGAGACATCACCAAAAAATGATGCCCTTTAACCGCTCATATATACTCAAGAACGTACAGACACTCTCGAAACTTATATATACATGTCAAGAAACCTTGGCACTGGCGAGGTTAGGTTATGATTATTAAGAGAGTAATATATAATTACTCAAAGCACGGGCCTAAGGAGAATTACTCAAGACATTATATTACGAGGTTTATTTTTTTATCATAATAATATTTTAATTAAATCAATATCTGTTCATGTCGGGATTCGAACATTGGTCCTCTGCTGCGAGATAAGACAACTATCGCCTGCCTGCACGTTCCAGCGTAGATACTACTACGGCTATCGAGACATCACCAAAAAATGATGCCCTTTAACCGCTCATATATACTCAAGAACGTACAGACACTCTCGAAACTTATATATACATGTCAAGAAACCTTGGCACTGGCGAGGTTAGGTTATGATTATTAAGAGAGTAATATATAATTACTCAAAGCACGGGCCTAAGGAGAATTACTCAAGACATTATATTACGAGGTTTATTTTTTTATCATAATAATATTTTAATTAAATCAATATCTGTTCATGTCGGGATTCGAACATTGGTCCTCTGCTGCGAGATAAGACAACTATCGCCTGCCTGCACGTTCCAGCGTAGATACTACTACGGCTATCGAGACATCACCAAAAAATGATGCCCTTTAACCGCTCATATATACTCAAGAACGTACAGACACTCTCGAAACTTATATATACATGTCAAGAAACCTTGGCACTGGCGAGGTTAGGTTATGATTATTAAGAGAGTAATATATAATTACTCAAAGCACGGGCCTAAGGAGAATTACTCAAGACATTATATTACGAGGTTTATTTTTTTATCATAATAATATTTTAATTAAATCAATATCTGTTCATGTCGGGATTCGAACATTGGTCCTCTGCTGCGAGATAAGACAACTATCGCCTGCCTGCACGTTCCAGCGTAGATACTACTACGGCTATCGAGACATCACCAAAAAATGATGCCCTTTAACCGCTCATATATACTCAAGAACGTACAGACACTCTCGAAACTTATATATACATGTCAAGAAACCTTGGCACTGGCGAGGTTAGGTTATGATTATTAAGAGAGTAATATATAATTACTCAAAGCACGGGCCTAAGGAGAATTACTCAAGACATTATATTACGAGGTTTATTTTTTTATCATAATAATATTTTAATTAAATCAATATCTGTTCATGTCGGGATTCGAACATTGGTCCTCTGCTGCGAGATAAGACAACTATCGCCTGCCTGCACGTTCCAGCGTAGATACTACTACGGCTATCGAGACATCACCAAAAAATGATGCCCTTTAACCGCTCATATATACTCAAGAACGTACAGACACTCTCGAAACTTATATATACATGTCAAGAAACCTTGGCACTGGCGAGGTTAGGTTATGATTATTAAGAGAGTAATATATAATTACTCAAAGCACGGGCCTAAGGAGAATTACTCAAGACATTATATTACGAGGTTTATTTTTTTATCATAATAATATTTTAATTAAATCAATATCTGTTCATGTCGGGATTCGAACATTGGTCCTCTGCTGCGAGATAAGACAACTATCGCCTGCCTGCACGTTCCAGCGTAGATACTACTACGGCTATCGAGACATCACCAAAAAATGATGCCCTTTAACCGCTCATATATACTCAAGAACGTACAGACACTCTCGAAACTTATATATACATGTCAAGAAACCTTGGCACTGGCGAGGTTAGGTTATGATTATTAAGAGAGTAATATATAATTACTCAAAGCACGGGCCTAAGGAGAATTACTCAAGACATTATATTACGAGGTTTATTTTTTTATCATAATAATATTTTAATTAAATCAATATCTGTTCATGTCGGGATTCGAACATTGGTCCTCTGCTGCGAGATAAGACAACTATCGCCTGCCTGCACGTTCCAGCGTAGATACTACTACGGCTATCGAGACATCACCAAAAAATGATGCCCTTTAACCGCTCATATATACTCAAGAACGTACAGACACTCTCGAAACTTATATATACATGTCAAGAAACCTTGGCACTGGCGAGGTTAGGTTATGATTATTAAGAGAGTAATATATAATTACTCAAAGCACGGGCCTAAGGAGAATTACTCAAGACATTATATTACGAGGTTTATTTTTTTATCATAATAATATTTTAATTAAATCAATATCTGTTCATGTCGGGATTCGAACATTGGTCCTCTGCTGCGAGATAAGACAACTATCGCCTGCCTGCACGTTCCAGCGTAGATACTACTACGGCTATCGAGACATCACCAAAAAATGATGCCCTTTAACCGCTCATATATACTCAAGAACGTACAGACACTCTCGAAACTTATATATACATGTCAAGAAACCTTGGCACTGGCGAGGTTAGGTTATGATTATTAAGAGAGTAATATATAATTACTCAAAGCACGGGCCTAAGGAGAATTACTCAAGACATTATATTACGAGGTTTATTTTTTTATCATAATAATATTTTAATTAAATCAATATCTGTTCATGTCGGGATTCGAACATTGGTCCTCTGCTGCGAGATAAGACAACTATCGCCTGCCTGCACGTTCCAGCGTAGATACTACTACGGCTATCGAGACATCACCAAAAAATGATGCCCTTTAACCGCTCATATATACTCAAGAACGTACAGACACTCTCGAAACTTATATATACATGTCAAGAAACCTTGGCACTGGCGAGGTTAGGTTATGATTATTAAGAGAGTAATATATAATTACTCAAAGCACGGGCCTAAGGAGAATTACTCAAGACATTATATTACGAGGTTTATTTTTTTATCATAATAATATTTTAATTAAATCAATATCTGTTCATGTCGGGATTCGAACATTGGTCCTCTGCTGCGAGATAAGACAACTATCGCCTGCCTGCACGTTCCAGCGTAGATACTACTACGGCTATCGAGACATCACCAAAAAATGATGCCCTTTAACCGCTCATATATACTCAAGAACGTACAGACACTCTCGAAACTTATATATACATGTCAAGAAACCTTGGCACTGGCGAGGTTAGGTTATGATTATTAAGAGAGTAATATATAATTACTCAAAGCACGGGCCTAAGGAGAATTACTCAAGACATTATATTACGAGGTTTATTTTTTTATCATAATAATATTTTAATTAAATCAATATCTGTTCATGTCGGGATTCGAACATTGGTCCTCTGCTGCGAGATAAGACAACTATCGCCTGCCTGCACGTTCCAGCGTAGATACTACTACGGCTATCGAGACATCACCAAAAAATGATGCCCTTTAACCGCTCATATATACTCAAGAACGTACAGACACTCTCGAAACTTATATATACATGTCAAGAAACCTTGGCACTGGCGAGGTTAGGTTATGATTATTAAGAGAGTAATATATAATTACTCAAAGCACGGGCCTAAGGAGAATTACTCAAGACATTATATTACGAGGTTTATTTTTTTATCATAATAATATTTTAATTAAATCAATATCTGTTCATGTCGGGATTCGAACATTGGTCCTCTGCTGCGAGATAAGACAACTATCGCCTGCCTGCACGTTCCAGCGTAGATACTACTACGGCTATCGAGACATCACCAAAAAATGATGCCCTTTAACCGCTCATATATACTCAAGAACGTACAGACACTCTCGAAACTTATATATACATGTCAAGAAACCTTGGCACTGGCGAGGTTAGGTTATGATTATTAAGAGAGTAATATATAATTACTCAAAGCACGGGCCTAAGGAGAATTACTCAAGACATTATATTACGAGGTTTATTTTTTTATCATAATAATATTTTAATTAAATCAATATCTGTTCATGTCGGGATTCGAACATTGGTCCTCTGCTGCGAGATAAGACAACTATCGCCTGCCTGCACGTTCCAGCGTAGATACTACTACGGCTATCGAGACATCACCAAAAAATGATGCCCTTTAACCGCTCATATATACTCAAGAACGTACAGACACTCTCGAAACTTATATATACATGTCAAGAAACCTTGGCACTGGCGAGGTTAGGTTATGATTATTAAGAGAGTAATATATAATTACTCAAAGCACGGGCCTAAGGAGAATTACTCAAGACATTATATTACGAGGTTTATTTTTTTATCATAATAATATTTTAATTAAATCAATATCTGTTCATGTCGGGATTCGAACATTGGTCCTCTGCTGCGAGATAAGACAACTATCGCCTGCCTGCACGTTCCAGCGTAGATACTACTACGGCTATCGAGACATCACCAAAAAATGATGCCCTTTAACCGCTCATATATACTCAAGAACGTACAGACACTCTCGAAACTTATATATACATGTCAAGAAACCTTGGCACTGGCGAGGTTAGGTTATGATTATTAAGAGAGTAATATATAATTACTCAAAGCACGGGCCTAAGGAGAATTACTCAAGACATTATATTACGAGGTTTATTTTTTTATCATAATAATATTTTAATTAAATCAATATCTGTTCATGTCGGGATTCGAACATTGGTCCTCTGCTGCGAGATAAGACAACTATCGCCTGCCTGCACGTTCCAGCGTAGATACTACTACGGCTATCGAGACATCACCAAAAAATGATGCCCTTTAACCGCTCATATATACTCAAGAACGTACAGACACTCTCGAAACTTATATATACATGTCAAGAAACCTTGGCACTGGCGAGGTTAGGTTATGATTATTAAGAGAGTAATATATAATTACTCAAAGCACGG
Source organism: Sinohyriopsis cumingii (assembly GCA_028554795.2). Lineage (NCBI taxonomy): Eukaryota > Metazoa > Mollusca > Bivalvia > Unionida > Unionidae > Sinohyriopsis > Sinohyriopsis cumingii. The sequence continues at coordinate 1,402 of JAPYKE020001024.1, read as the reverse complement.
GCCTAAGGAGAATTACTCAAGACATTATATTACGAGGTTTATTTTTTTATCATAATAATATTTTAATTAAATCAATATCTGTTCATGTCGGGATTCGAACATTGGTCCTCTGCTGCGAGATAAGACAACTATCGCCTGCCTGCACGTTCCAGCGTAGATACTACTACGGCTATCGAGACATCACCAAAAAATGATGCCCTTTAACCGCTCATATATACTCAAGAACGTACAGACACTCTCGAAACTTATATATACATGTCAAGAAACCTTGGCACTGGCGAGGTTAGGTTATGATTATTAAGAGAGTAATATATAATTACTCAAAGCACGGGCCTAAGGAGAATTACTCAAGACATTATATTACGAGGTTTATTTTTTTATCATAATAATATTTTAATTAAATCAATATCTGTTCATGTCGGGATTCGAACATTGGTCCTCTGCTGCGAGATAAGACAACTATCGCCTGCCTGCACGTTCCAGCGTAGATACTACTACGGCTATCGAGACATCACCAAAAAATGATGCCCTTTAACCGCTCATATATACTCAAGAACGTACAGACACTCTCGAAACTTATATATACATGTCAAGAAACCTTGGCACTGGCGAGGTTAGGTTATGATTATTAAGAGAGTAATATATAATTACTCAAAGCACGGGCCTAAGGAGAATTACTCAAGACATTATATTACGAGGTTTATTTTTTTATCATAATAATATTTTAATTAAATCAATATCTGTTCATGTCGGGATTCGAACATTGGTCCTCTGCTGCGAGATAAGACAACTATCGCCTGCCTGCACGTTCCAGCGTAGATACTACTACGGCTATCGAGACATCACCAAAAAATGATGCCCTTTAACCGCTCATATATACTCAAGAACGTACAGACACTCTCGAAACTTATATATACATGTCAAGAAACCTTGGCACTGGCGAGGTTAGGTTATGATTATTAAGAGAGTAATATATAATTACTCAAAGCACGGGCCTAAGGAGAATTACTCAAGACATTATATTACGAGGTTTATTTTTTTATCATAATAATATTTTAATTAAATCAATATCTGTTCATGTCGGGATTCGAACATTGGTCCTCTGCTGCGAGATAAGACAACTATCGCCTGCCTGCACGTTCCAGCGTAGATACTACTACGGCTATCGAGACATCACCAAAAAATGATGCCCTTTAACCGCTCATATATACTCAAGAACGTACAGACACTCTCGAAACTTATATATACATGTCAAGAAACCTTGGCACTGGCGAGGTTAGGTTATGATTATTAAGAGAGTAATATATAATTACTCAAAGCACGGGCCTAAGGAGAATTACTCAAGACATTATATTACGAGGTTTATTTTTTTATCATAATAATATTTTAATTAAATCAATAT
>JAPYKE020001023.1:0-78370 GCA_028554795.2 Sinohyriopsis cumingii | reverse complement strand
CAAATAAACTATCCACACAAACGTACGCGAACGCATACAAACCCCAAATATACTATCCATACAAACGTACCCGAACGCATACAATTCCAAAATATACTATCCACACAACGTCGCTAACGCGGACAAACCCCAAATATACCATCTACACTCGGGAGGAAGAAGAAAAAAAAACAACCAAATATACGATTTACATAACGTACGCGAATACACACACACACACACACACACACACACACACACACAGAGGGAAGAGGAAAAAAACAAACCCCAAATATACTATCCACACAGAAGGGAGATAATACTAACCCCAAATATACTATCTACACATGGAAGAGGAAGAATACAAATCCCATTCCTACTATCCACACGGAGGTGAGATGTAAAAAAATAAACCCCATATCTACAATATACTCACAGGGAAGAAGAAATAAATAACCCAATATACGCTATCCTCAAAGAGGGAAGAGGAAAAAAGCCATAATATACTAACCACACAGAGGGAAGAAGAAAAGCATTATACACTATCCACACTGAGTGAAGAAATAACTCTTTATATATACTATCAACATAGAATGAAGAAAATAACCCATTATATTCCATTAACACAGAGTGAAGAAGAAAAAGTTTTTTGAAAGCACCTAAACCCTCACCTGCAATGACCAACTCTGCCAAGCACCTACACCCCACCCCACCCCCAACACTACAAAACCCATTTAACCCGTTATTTTATGGCATCAGTGTGTGATTTAGGAAACATCAAGACACAAAATGATGGATGAATAGACTGACTATTGTTTACCGACTTGCATGCCTAAAGAGCGTGCATGAAGGAAAACATCCTTTCATTTCAATTCTAACTAAAACATGTTCCAGAGGGATAGAGATAGGTGAAAGAGCACAATTTCATAAAGTGTGAGTAAAAAACAAAACACGTCATCCTTATTATAGAATGTCAAGACTAAGAGACACTTACGTTTTCTTTCTGGTCTATTCTCTTTTAGAAGGTAGTGTGAAATTTCACATCAGGGCCAACGCATCGGCTCACATTGTCAATTTTTCCATTTCCATGTCTTTACTGGCACAAGTTCTTCATCATCTTCAATTTCTTCTTCTTCTGAATCCCTCTTCTCTGTTTCGTTTTGTTTCTGTTTCTTCTCTTTACTCGTAGGGCACTCTGAATCCCAGTGTCCTTTCTCCCGACAGCGATATTAGGCATATTGACTTTTGTCTCTCTTTCTTAGACGAAGCAGGTATTCTGGAGACAAATACTCATTTACCTTTGCAGATATAGCAAACTTCATCAGCACTTACACACTTTCGTATGACTCTCATCAAATCAACGACCAAAAGAGTAAGTTTTGTTACCACTTTCGCATGTGAATTATGCTTTCGTATGACTTTTAGCAAATATTTGACCAGCAGGTCGATCGGTGCTGACTCTTCCATCTTCTTGATCGCTTGAGAGTGGAATGAATACTCTGACGCTAAGACACTCTCCCTATGTACAGGGATCTGCTGCGTATGAAGCCTAGTCAAATGTAATTTTGCAATAAGGTGAAACGATTTCATTGATAAAGTAAAAGGCAATGACGTGCCGTATCGCCTCACACAAGAGCTGAAGTGTTAGCTCAAATCCGTGTCAGCGATTTCGAAGACGACATAACTGAGCTTTCATCAATGTTCTCCACATATGCCACAAAACCACGAGTCCTGCTTCACGCCAAAAGAAATTTCGTTCAGTCCGTAAAATATAGTATCACATCTGAGAAACGCAAAAACGAACTTCCAGAAAACTGAGAACGACGACTTACACCTACAACGTAAATGTATGAGTTCAAGTAGTGCGTAAAACTTAGTCAAATTAAATTTTTATAGTCAAGACGAAACGATCTCTTTTCGAACAAGAAAGCAGACACCAAGCGACAATGGCGATCCGTGTCACACAACACTTTTTAAAATGTATATTATCAGAGGTTTGTTCTAGCGATCTGCACGGTTAAATTAAATGTTGATGTATTTTGCAATAAAACGGACACAATTTCCATGGGATCGCCCATGGTACGATTGTTCGTGCATTAGTTTAATTTTAAAAATATTTTTTTTTGTATAAATCGCCTATAGGATAGACTCAGTAAAGCATGGCCATTCTCGTCACTGTCTGAATAGCTACTCAAGCCAATTCGAAGCGAACGCGGTAAGAAAGTAAATATAGCCAATGAAATGGCTTACAATGGGTGATGCATTGTTTTGTTCTAGGACTGTGTGGCATAATAATCCCTATGTTCTTGCGTTATTACCATTACAGTGCAGACAGACTGAAATGTGAACTTACAAGCCCTCTTTGTGTGTGTTGTACCATTTCTTCTTACCACATCAAAATACTGAGCGTCACAGTATTGGTTCGCGTTTTCAAGCTGACCATTTTTTATATCTCACTTAAACATTTTAACATAAACACTCACACTCACATCGGTAGAGTCAGAACAGACGTGTTACAGTATTGAGGGGCATGTTATCTTTTGTTTTTCTTCAAACTAATAAATTTGGGGTTTGTATGAAGTAAAGAACCGAAAGTACAGTGAAATTCAAGGATGATGACCCAATCTGTCTGTCTATTGATGCGTGTATTTACTTAAGAAGAAATATGACCTCTAAAATACAAAGAGATACGGCAAGCATGATTAGATTAAACACAACGATGTTTTCCTTCACGCCCGTGTAATTTAGAGTTTCAATCGTCTTTGAAGACAAACTTGGTCTCCTTTTGTAGGGCTTGAAATAATAAAAAACCTGAAAAAATCTTAAGCACTTTGCTATAGATAATTTCATCAACAGACTAAACAACATAAATACCGTTACAACAATAGAAAGCCTTAAATCTTCTATCAAAAAGAAATGCATCAAAAAAATTAAAGATTAACGATAACTAACCAATGAAACCGAATTTAACAAAGGCAATGACATGTGAAGAAATGCCTCTCACTTTGGAAAGGTAGGCGAATGTACTCTGTCATGCACCATCAACTTGAACCAAATTATAAACAGAGAAACCTGAATTCAAAATTCAGTTGTTTTTTTCTTCAAAATTGTTTCGTTTCTTTTCTCTTTTTTTGGAACAAATCTAAGCACTAATATAGAGTGGAAAAGGGAAAATGCACATACAAGCTTTGATATTTCTGAAAAAATGAGGGGATATTCCTAACGTTCATAACCACCTATGGACTTGGACTTGTCTGTGACTTATCCACAAAACAAGATGTACATATTTCTGGTCAAGCTGCAAGTGTGTGCGTGTTTTTGAGAATGGTAAAATTTGGATATGCAATTTTCTCGTGACACTTATAAAGTGAAGAGTCTGTGCAAGTGTCAAAAGCCAAAGTCATATAAGTTTTGTATTTTGTACGGCTTGTAAAGATTTCCACTTTAGAAAATGTGAAGTGTCACAAGTTATTATCACAAACAGAAGTGGAACATAGAGGCTTGCAAGAAAGAAAATAACCCAGACAGTTGGTGTCATCAAGAGTGCTAGAGACGGTACCAGAACTTGCTTGCTTGCTTACTTGAATTAAAGTGATTTTCGCTCTAATGGAGCATATATCACTGGTTTAATAACGCACCGCGTGATTTTTAATTACTCCTGGGGAAGGAAAGAGAGCCTCATCCCCCAGGCTTTTATGTACTCACAGACTATTTTTAAATTTAGCCACTTAGGTGTAGGACTAACTAGTCCTTAACAACCTGGCTGAAAAGCTTTAAACATGAGTGGGAATTGTCTCACCACACACTCATTTTTCTGTCCGAGCGTGGTAAAGGAGGAAAAAAGGTGCTCAGCAAGACAGCCGTGGATGTTAAGTACTCACCAAAACGCTAGCCCGTACTTATTTCAAATCAAGTCCCGTTTTTGCTAATGGACAATAAAAAGTATCAATAATGTGTTAACCACCTGTGCAATTAGTTCAAATCTAACGAGTCTGTTAAATTTCCTACTTCCTAATATATCTGTCTAATATTAGTACTTAGTGTACATAAAAATAGCCATACTGATCTTATTTAAATTATTATGTCTAAGCGACATATACCAGTTTGGTCACTGTTAGGTTTAAAATGTTAAGTTTGTTGCAGTGTTCCAATAGGTCAAGTTTGTTTCGAGAATAGTTTAGTCAAGGAGGGATACCAAGCCAAATATGGTTCCCTATTTAATAATAAGCAATCTTTTGGAGCCCTAAAAAAATCTGTTTTTTTCTGTTAGAAGGTAACACGTCTCTCTTTTGCTTTCACGTTCTTTCCCTCACTCCTAGTCTCATGATTCTTGATATCAGGAAATGCGTAGCCATGATGGGCGGTAATGTAAGCAGCGGCTTCTACCAGTTGACTGAGGGGGTATCCAGTGTAGGCTTGTCTGTAGAATTGGGGAAGAACTCTGACCTCTAATCCCCATTGAGAAGGTCTTGGTTTAAAGGTGTCTAGAGATTTGTAGGCAACGTATTGTATGGCTCTAATAAACTGCCCTGCTTTGTTGACGTCATACAATGCTTGATCTAGCCCCATTTCGGTGTACTTCTCAACGACGTTCAGCGTCCCCCTCCTCCTCCTCAACCGCCTCAATTTCCTCTTCTGGTTCTGATACTAATTCTTCAGTTGAGGTAGATAGTTTCAAATCGCTGCTATGGTGTCTGTCGCTGTTATTGTTGTTGTGGTTGTGCTTTCAGCTGAGATTGCCTGTAGTGTCGGAGTGAGAAAAGAACGTAGTGCCTCCGATAATTACATTTGAGTTTGCCATACCGTTTGTCTCACATAATTGGCCCTTTGTTTTGCCACCACTCTTTCCGGGGCGGGTTGTTTGTTAGGTATAGTCGGCTGTTGACTAGATGTTATTTGTGTTCTCGAGGTGGGTGGAGTGCTAACTGGCTAGGTCTGCATTTCTTCCTGCCGCTGCTGCTGCGTATATTTCTTCCCTCCACACCGAGTTCTGGGCCTAATTCTTTTAATTTCGTTGTACCCGAACTTACATTATCCATATTATCACCAACAAAAAAAAAAACGCACAGGCCTAAAAGAAACACTCACTCACTTTTTACAGAACATTACTATTTTTAAAATTTTGATAAGCGACGGAAACGAACAACTTAGAGTCACACTTTCTAAGCAAGATAAAGAAATCATGTGCTGATAGACTCACTTCTGTATTTTTTCTTCTAACTGACTAACATATCATAGGCAATGGAATGTTATTTCTTTTCGAGAGTATGGGGTAGCCCTGAATTTTTTTTTTGGGGGGGGTGGGGAACTTGAAGCTATGGCGATCGCTTAGGTTATAAGATGGCAGCCTCCTCTGACGACAGGCTTTCTCACAGGATAAGGTCTGCTTCTTCGGAAAGAGAAGAAGAACTCTTTGGTGTCGATACAACTGTTGACAAAGCCTCTGTCAGGTTCATGCTGCTGCTGCTGTTGCTGCTCTCTCTGCTGTTTATGAAGTCTGTACTTCTCCGTCCATTCTTCTTTCTCCTTCTTGAATTCCCCCTTGAAGAGCTCTTCTTTCAGGTCTTCAGTGACTTTCAACATTATGATATTGTCTATCTCTTCAGGTCTCGCTATCAGACCTGTCATGACCCTATGCAAATTCACATAGGCTTCGTTCAACTTGGCTAATCTTGAGCACATCTTCGTAGGAAGATGAGTCGACAATAGATGGGCAGACTGGAGACTGCCCCGTTTTTATTTTCAAAGCGCGGACGTGAAGGAAATCATTACTACACGGTTTTCGAGTCGAACCGTTCAAATAGTGTTATGGGAGGGATAGAGAGAAGTCAAAGAGCATGAATCAGGATACCTATAGTTAAACAAACCACAAAGGCATTTTTTTTCTTCAGAACACAACATTTTTATTCCAAATTACTTAACATTAACAAACAACTCTAACATTTTGTAACAATAATCCAACAATATAACATCAAACATTTTTTTTCTAATCACAAAGATTTTTTTTTCAACTCACACATTATTTTGGACAGGGCTGACAACGTTGTGAATGAAATTGTGATTTCCACTGTTGGAAGTCATTAGGCCATTGATGGACACTACGTTTCCAAGTTAGAGACAAAAGATAAGCATACTGGTCACAAAACCATCGATGTACTTTCTCATCGTTTCTAGAAGAATGACGATCAAAATAAGTCACTAAATGTTCTAAAGAATAGCCCAGACTACGATGATGCAGAAAATACACACAATATTGTCCACACACCAAGGAATATGTGCCTTGTTATTTCACATTATTGAATCGTGTGGTCTGAGCATTTCTTCTCATAAAGTCGATGATATCGTCTTCCAAAGGGGGCAATCCATACGAATCGAAATATTCCACACATCCTTCTTGAGGAAAGTACACGGCTATCCAGTGGGTTCCTGGGAGATGACTGTCGTCCGTGTTGATCACATAAGCTTGATGGCCTTGAGGTTTGCGATGAGGGAGTTCATCTTTAGCACAGACGACAGGATTCCAAGAAGCAGTGTACGAACTGTGGTTCAAAAGGCAATAAAGTTCCCAGGTATCCATTTGTGTGTTGTTTTTTTCTTCACAGGTAATAATAAGTCATCAATTCGATCCTGACTTTTTGCTTGAAAATGTCTGAAAAGTAACCGTTTCTTCGCCTTGTCTCCCAACTCTGATCCAAGAGAGCTTCGATGCGATGGATCTCTTGAGTTGTTAATGGAGGACAATAATGTTCACGCAAGCGTTTATACCACTGTTGTAACACGTCTTCTTCCGAGATGAGACTCCAAGCTTCGTCCAGATATTCGTCCAATTTTTCTTCTTGACTCAGCATCAGGCATTTGTCGTGTTGAATTTGACTGGGATGATCGTTATGACATCCATAGCAATCTTTCTTAATGAATTCCTTAATTTTTTTTCTGCCAAGACTATAGCATAACAGGAAACTAAATGTGATTCTTGTTCTGGCCATCTAGACTTCATCATGATGACTTCTTCGTCTTTGTCTTGGGGTTTTCCTTCCTCAGGATCTTCACATTCCATGTCCAAAGAATCCCTACTATATAAACATTGATAAAAGTCTTCCATGACTTCTAATGCTGTAGAATGACTTCTCTCAAACTGTTGGTTTATATCGTATTGTCAAATTCAGCATACAGGATGACGTTCACCGTATTATCTGCACGTAGATTTTCTGCAAACTGAAATTCCACACGCATCTGGCCGGATTTTATAGGGTGAAAATGTCACTCGTCGCTGTCTTGACTTAGAATTCGTTAGAGAACCGTTTTCGAAAATGGAGTTTCACTGTAACTTTCCCTTTGGAGAATGGAATATTTTGTCCCAGATCTCCTTTTATAGCAATGTTGACAGTGTCTAAATACGACTTACTGACCGGCAAATAGTGAGGATGTACAAATTCACGGTGTACGTGATAGGTGTTTGCACCTTCCTGGTCATTGTTTGTGGTACTATCCATTTTGAAAGGAATGACACGCAGTAACGGCACAGAGGTGTGTCCCACCACGTTGTACTCCACCACATCGGAATACACAAAGATCAAATTAGGTCCTTGGTTCAGTTCTACCGGGTTTCCAAAAGCTCTGTAAAAATCCATATTACTGTTGATCTTGGGGCTCAAATTGTTTGCGACCATTTCTGCATATCCACCCAAAATTTCAAACAAACTACCATTGAACCTGAGGGACAATGTGTCCGTATCTTTAAATTTGATCATGAGACGATGAGCCACTTTATGGTACTCAATCTTCACACTTTTTTTGGCTCTGTTCAGTGCTTTGCCAAAGGCTAAGTTGAACCTGTCCGCAATAGTGTCCACCAAATGTTCACCACTAAAATAATAACCTGAAGGAATTTTCAAGGTGTAGATACTGAAGGTAGGATTGCTGGCTGATCTTGTGTCCCCTAAAAACCCGATTTTATTGATTTCTTCCTCCAATTGGGCATTCAGGATTTCCACCTCGAAAGTGTTTTGCTTTTCGGTGATGTTTTTGATTTGTGTTGGGTGAATAATTTCCACTAAAGTCACTTCCCAATGGGATTCGTGATCTAACTGGATGGTCTGAGGTAATTTGACCGTGTAACAGCACAACGTGTTCTTGGAAAACACCTCCATGGAACTGTCACTGGGTAAGGTTAAGTAAAATTGGTTGTTATTGCTCATAATTCCAGAGTTTTGTGGCTCTCCGAGGTGTTACTGCAAGTCAGAGGAGTGTCTCCGCCCAAAATGGGGTTGTTGTTGGAGTGGTGACTGGCACTGACACTGGACACAAGGTTCCCGTTGTTCCCGTTCGAGGAGAATTTCAGGGAGGGATTAGGAAGCAGGTAACCGATGCAACTGCTCAATACAATGCTCCACAATTGTTTGTCTCCTTGTTGCAAACTCAAATTGGCAATGGCTGCACCGATGAGACAATACACCACGAAGGTTTGGCAGAAAAAGACGATTTGCGTTTTAGGCACACGTTCTCCATACCACACCCACAAGGGTTGTTTTTGTAAATCTTGCAGAGAAGAATTGGGTGAAGGAGTGATCGCAGTAGCTGAATCTGTGTGAAAGGAAATGATGGTCAGTTCTTTTTATAGTCGATGACGTGCGAAGCGTCGATCCAAGAATGAAAACTGCGCGGATATCCTTTCCAACGTACTTTGACTTCTTTGACACGTCGTTTGCCCACTTTACAGTTTCTGTGTTTGACAATGTCTTTGATGTCGTACACGTCGTCTTTTTTGGTGACACGACTTGATTTGAAATAAGTACGGGCTAGCGTTTAGGTGAGTACTTAACATCCACGGCTGTCTTGCTGAGCACCTTTTTTCCTCCTTTACCACGCTCGGACAGAAAAATGAGTGTGTGGAGAGACAATTCCCACTCATGTTTAAAGCTTTTCAGCCAGGTTGTTAAGGACTAGTTAGTCCTACACCTAAGTGGCTAAATTTAAAAATAGTCTGTGAGTACATAAAAGCCTGGGGGATGAGGCTCTCTTTCCTTCCCCAGGAGTAATTAAAAATCACGCGGTGCGTTATTAAACCAGTGATACATGCTCCATTAGAGCGAAAATCACTTTAATTCAAGTAAGCAAGCAAGCAAGTTCTGGTACCGTCTCTAGCACTCTTGATGACACCAACTGTCTGGGTTATTTTCTTTCTTGCAAGCCTCTATGTTCCACTTCTGTTTGTGATAATAACTTGTGATACTTCACATTTTCTAAAGTGGAAATCTTTACAAGCCGTACAAAATACAAAACTTATATGACTTTGGCTTTTGACACTTGCACAGACTCTTCACTTTATAAGTGTCACGAGAAAATTGTATATCCAATTTTTACCATTTTCAAAAACACGCACACACTTGCAGCTTGACCAGAAATATGTACATCTTGTTTTGTGGATAAGTCACAGACAAGTCCAAGCATATATAGGTGGTTATGAACGTTAGGAATATCCCCTCATTTTTTCAGAAATATCAAAGCTTGTATGTGCATTTTCCCTTTTCCACTCTATATTAGTGCTTAGATTTGTTCCAAAAAAAGAAAAAAGAAACGAAACAATTTTGAAGAAAAAAACAACTGAATTTTGAATTCAGGTTTCTCTGTTTATAATTTGGTTCAAGTTGATGGTGCATGACAGAGTACATTCGCCTACCTTTCCAAAGTGAGAGGCATTTCTTCACATGTCATTGCCTTTGTTAAATTCGGTTTCATTGGTTAGTTATCGTTAATCTTTAATTTTTTTGATGCATTTCTTTTTGATAGAAGATTTAAGGCTTTCTATTGTTGTAACGGTATTTATGTTGTTTAGTCTGTTGATGAAATTATCTATAGCAAAGTGCTTAAGATTTTTTCAGGTTTTTTATTATTTCAAGCCCTACAAAAGGAGACCAAGTTTGTCTTCAAAGACGATTGAAACTCTAAATTACACGGGCGTGAAGGAAAACATCGTTGTGTTTAATCTAATCATGCTTGCCGTATCTCTTTGTATTTTAGAGGTCATATTTCTTCTTAAGTAAATACACGCATCAATAGACAGACAGATTGGGTCATCATCCTTGAGTTTCACTGTACTTTCGGTTCTTTACTTCATACAAACCCCAAATTTATTAGTTTGAAGAAAAACAAAAGATAACATGCCCCTCAATACTGTAACACGTCTGTTCTGACTCTACCGATGTGAGTGTGAGTGTTTATGTTAAAATGTTTAAGTGAGATATAAAAAAATGGTCAGCTTGAAAACGCGAACCAATACTGTGACGCTCAGTATTTTGATGTGGTAAGAAGAAATGGTACAACACACACAAAGAGGGCTTGTAAGTTCACATTTCAGTCTGTCTGCACTGTAATGGTAATAACGCAAGAACATAGGGATTATTATGCCACACAGTCCTAGAACAAAACAATGCATCACCCATTGTAAGCCATTTCATTGGCTATATTTACTTTCTTACCGCGTTCGCTTCGAATTGACTTGAGTAGCTATTCAGACAGTGACGAGAATGGCCATGCTTTACTGAGTCTATCCTATAGGCGATTTATACAAAAAAAAATATTTTTAAAATTAAACTAATGCACGAACAATCGTACCATGGGCGATCCCATGGAAATTGTGTCCGTTTTATTGCAAAATACATCAACATTTAATTTAACCGTGCAGATCGCTAGAACAAACCTCTGATAATATACATTTTAAAAAGTGTTGTGTGACACGGATCGCCATTGTCGCTTGGTGTCTGCTTTCTTGTTCGAAAAGAGATCGTTTCGTCTTGACTATAAAAATTTAATTTGACTAAGTTTTACGCACTACTTGAACTCATACATTTACGTTGTAGGTGTAAGTCGTCGTTCTCAGTTTTCTGGAAGTTCGTTTTTGCGTTTCTCAGATGTGATACTATATTTTACGGACTGAACGAAATTTCTTTTGGCGTGAAGCAGGACTCGTGGTTTTGTGGCATATGTGGAGAACTTTGATGAAAGCTCAGTTATGTCGTCTTCGAAATCGCTGACACGGATTTGAGCTAACACTTCAGCTCTTGTGTGAGGCGATACGGCACGTCATTGCCTTTTACTTTATCAATGAAATCGTTTCATCTTATTGCAAAATTACATTTGACTAGGCTTCATACACAGCAGATCCCTGTACATAGGGAGAGTGTCTTAGCGTCAGAGTATTCATTCCACTCTCAAGCGATCAAGAAGATGGAAGAGTCAGCACCGATCGACCTGCTGGTCAAATATTTGCTAAAAGTCATACGAAAGCATAATTCACATGCGAAAGTGGTAACAAAACTTACTCTTTTGGTCGTTGATTTGATGAGAGTCATACGAAAGTGTGTAAGTGCTGATGAAGTTTGCTATATCTGCAAAGGTAAATGGGTATTTGTCTCCAGAATACCTGCTTCGTCTAAGAAAGAGAGACAAAAGTCAATATGCCTAATATCGCTGTCGGGAGAAAGGACACTGGGATTCAGAGTGCCCTACGAGTAAAGAGAAGAAACAGAAACAAAACGAAACAGAAAAGAGGGATTCAGAAGAAGAAGAAATTGAAGATGATGAAGAACTTGTGCCAGTAAAGACATGGAAATGGAAAAATTGACAATGTGAGCCGATGCGTTGGCCCTGATGTGAAATTTCACACTACCTTCTAAAAGAGAATAGACCAGAAAGAAAACGTAAGTGTCTCTTAGTCTTGACATTCTATAATAAGGATGACGTGTTTTGTTTTTTACTCACACTTTATGAAATTGTGCTCTTTCACCTATCTCTATCCCTCTGGAACATGTTTTAGTTAGAATTGAAATGAAAGGATGTTTTCCTTCATGCACGCTCTTTAGGCATGCAAGTCGGTAAACAATAGTCAGTCTATTCATCCATCATTTTGTGTCTTGATGTTTCCTAAATCACACACTGATGCCATAAAATAACGGGTTAAATGGGTTTTGTAGTGTTGGGGGTGGGGTGGGGTGTAGGTGCTTGGCAGAGTTGGTCATTGCAGGTGAGGGTTTAGGTGCTTTCAAAAAGCTTTTTCTTCTTCATTCTGTGTTAATGGAATATAATGGGTTATTTTCTTCATTCTATGTTGATAGTATATATAAAGGGTTATTTCTTTACTCCGTGTGGATAGTGTATAATGCTTTTCTTCTTCCCTCTGTGTGGTTAGTATATTATGGCTTTTTTCCTCTTCCCTCTTTGAGGATAGCGTATATTGGGTTATTTATTTCTTCTTCCCTGTGAGTAGATTGTAGATATGGGGTTTATTTTTTTACATCACACCTCCGTGTGGATAGTAGGTATAGGATTTGTATTCTTCCTCTTCCATGTGTAGATAGTATATTTGGGGTTAGTATTATCTCCCTTCTGTGTGGATAGTATATTTGGGGTTTGTTTTTTTCCTCTTCCCTCTGTGTATGTGTGTGTGTGTGTGTGTGTATTCGCGTACGTTATGTAAATCGTATATTTGGTTGTTTTTTTCTTCTTCCTCCCGAGTGTAGATGGTATATTTGGGGTTTGTCCGCGTTAGCGACATTGTGTGGATAGTATATTTTGGAATTGTATGCGTTCGGGTACGTTTGTATGGATAGTATATTTGGGGTTTGTATGCGTTCGCGTACGTTTGTGTGGATAGTTTATTTGGGTTTGTATTATCTCCCTTCTGTGTTGATAGTATATTTGGGGTTTGTTTTTTTCCTCTTCCCTCTGTGTGTGTGTGTGTGTGTGTGTGTGTGTGTGTGTGTGTGTGTGTGTGTGTGTGTGTGTGTCTGCGCGCGTACTTTGTGTGTGTGTGTGTGTTTGTGTTAGTGTAAGAACGTCTGGATAGTATATTTGTTGGGTTTTTCCTCTTCCCTGTGTGAATAGATATTTTGGGTTTGTTTTTTCCTCTTCCCTCTGTGTGTGTGTGTGTGTGCGTATGTCTGCGCGCGTACGTTGTGTGTGTGTGTGTGTGTGTGTGTGTGTGTGTGTGTGTGTATTGGTCTCTGTTTGTCCCTATAAAACTCCATTTATCCCTATCAAATACATTCTACCTACCTACCTACAGTAGCGCGTATTCAGGTCAGCCACTTGCAACACTGTTACCATTTATCCCCTAGTTTCCAGTACAGGGGGGTCACTGACGCTGAAAATTTTGATACTATAAATATGGACTTGGGGTTTTCCACAGGTTGTAGCTATACATATGTACTAGAGTTCATAAACAGGAACGTCACTCAAGCTGAGGCTATAAAAAGATAGTGAGGTTTTCCAAAGGAATAACCCACAAGTTGTAGTGTAAATAGATAGTGGGATTTCATATGAATTTTAGCTGATTATAGCTATAAATAGATACATGGGTGTTTATCCACGATCGTCACACAAGTTGATATTGTAAGTAGTTACTAATTTTATCCATTTTAGTCTAAACCATTGTAACTTAATTTTCGGGGATATGTTTATTTTCCTTTAAATTCTGGGACAATTTCGTCATTTTAGCGTTACTTTTAGTCACATCCATTTTGTCGTTGAGCATTTCCTTGATTATAGCTATTTATAGCATCATTACAATTATGCAAATTTTTGAACACCCCAGCGAGATTTCAGGTCTTGGTAATGCTTTATATATAAATCTCACGCTTGTACTAGTGTATGTATGTTTCTGTCTCTGTTGTGTTTGACCCTCTACCATCATTGTCCCTAGACAATCCCACCATGTTCAATTCCCCTTGACGCTATACAGACCCACCATGTTCAATTTCCATATGTTAAATTCCCCTAGTCCCTAGACAGACCCACACTCTATTCCCATGTTCAATTCCCCTTGTCCCTAGAGTGACCCAGCAATTTTTCCCATGTTCAATTTCCCTTGACGCTATACAGTCCCATCCTGTTTAAATTCCCTTGACGCTATACAGTCCCACCCTGTTTAAATTTCTTTGACGCTATACAGTCCCGTATTCCCATGTTCAATTCCCCTTGTCGCTCAACAGTCCCAAAATCTATTTCCCATGTTAAATTCCCTTGAGGCTAAACAGTCCCACGATTTTTTTCCATGTTAAATTTCCATTGAGGCTAAACAGTCCCGGGGGGGGGGGGTCTGTAATAATAATTCCCATTGAGGCTGAATCGTCCCCCTTAACTACTACCGGGACCTTTGTCAGTGGCCAGTTGTTGACAAAGTGTGACATGGTCTGCAGAGCTACACAGCTACAGGAAGCGTCAATGGCCTGACCCCATCGTACACGTTTGATTGCACAATCCCCTGTTCTGTCTGGAAACGCTTCTACATGGTCCATAGATGTCGTGGAAGGTTGAAGCCAGGAGGGCCGACAGATAGCTCAGCTACGAAGGAGTGGTTTACAACATCTGTTGAAGACCACTCATCACTCCATGCCGAAATAGCTGCCATATGATCCGACAATTGACCTAACCAGATTGGATGTCTCGAAGTCAAGCGGACTGCTGGATGTGAAGTGATGTCCATGTATAGTGGAATTTTCTTACTGGTATTGACTTTAGCCAGAACTTTTGTAGTTGCTTCCTAGCGATAGAGATGTGGAGAGGGAATGTTGCTGAGTACCGACAGCCATGGTAAAGGAGTAAGACGTAGTGTTCCAGAGATTATGCTCATTGTTGTGTTGAGCTCGACGTCAATTAATATGGTATGGAACGATCGAGACCACACAAGAGCACAACACTCGTCTGTAGAATAAAAGAGGGCCAATGCTGATGTCTTGAGTGTCTGAGTATTAGCGCCCCAGGTTAAGCCAGATAGGTTGCGGAGTAGGTCGTCTCTAGTACTCAGTTTTGCTGAAGTTTTCTTCAGGTGGTTGCAGAATGTTTGTGATATGTCCAAAGTCACTCCAAGGTATGTTGATATCGGGTCGTGTTTTATGTGTTGCCCATTGAGGAGGATGCAAAGCTAACGGTTCGCATTTGCATTATTAAGGTGGAAGACGCTGGTGTCTGTCTTTCTTGTGCTAGGCTGTAGGCGTCATTTCTTGAAGAAGTCCGTCATTTCCTCCAGATCCTTGTTCAGTACCGCCTCAAGCTCAGTAAATGAGCGACTTTGGGTCCCGAAAGCAAAGTCATCTACGTACATAAACTTGCAAAACTGTCTTTTAGGCAAGTCATTGATATAAACATTGAACTGACTTTTCGAAAGAACAGACCCTTGTGGAAGTCCATTAGTCTAACGTATCCATGATCAAGGAAACAACTGCAGTTTTAAGTTTCCACTGAAAACCGTTTTCAACAAACGTAGTCGGGGCAAGAACTTGATCGCAAGAGCTGCGACCATGCATGAAGCCTGCCTACTCAACATATTCAATTATAAACAGAGGCGATTGCCCTCCGGTCTAGGTGGAAAGAGAGGTACTAATCCATCGGGGCGGTTCATAAATTAGGGAACAGCGTGGCAAATGCGTACGGACCCAACTTCAGTGGTGACGAACAACCCCAGGCCCTTTAAATTGTATTAAAGTTCGTCTCAACTAAAGTACTGAATGTAGAAAGCTAAATATAATAATACTGCTAACTTAAAACGGCTATAATATCTAAATTACATACAGTAAGAACATTACCTAATTCAACATAACCAATAAGCTCCTTCATGTTAAACCACACTCGTCAATCTTATACTCAAATCTTCTAGTATCGGTGAAATACCCGAATAATACATCAATTTTCTACTATAACAAACATTGACGAAATAAAAGGTGGTCATAAGTCCATACCATCATGTTTAGCCGCACAAAGGAGCCAAAGATTAAACATATAACTACCCAAACCTGAAAGTGTTTAGCCTTACCCCGATATATTAGAGTTATAAAGTGGTACGAAGACCAAACCATCAAGCCCCATAAACATAAAGGGGGATTATTTTGGGGTCTAATACAACTGACCCCAAATTAATTTATTATATGGTGGTTAACTCTAGTACTACGAGACCTAACCGCACAAGGCGGTACAAATCCATAACAGTACATCATACGAATCAATATCATTATCATAAAATTACAGAATTTTAATTTGCATTCTACGGAGATTCGAACACGGGTCCGCGGTTAAACGTCAACCATCGCCTTGACTGTAAGCACCGACCCCCATACCATATCGACCATGCATACATCACCAAAAATAATCTGACAGTCTTGGCTGTATAGTCATCCATGCGTAGCAGACACGTTCACATTTTGACCTAGTAATAACTTATAATCTATACACAGCCATACAGATTCTTATGACAGAAATCAAGGTATATAGAAATAATTCAAGAAAAATTCCGCAAGACCTATTTGAAGAGATTATGAAAGATAAAGAAGAATGGGAGGAGAGACAAATATAACAGCAGAGGAGACAACAGCAACAGGAAGAGCAGACGCAACAGAGGCAGAAGGGTGGAGACGTAGAATGTAGAATCGAAACAGAATATTCTCTTTCTCCTTCAAAGGAACAGACTTTTATGTGAGTGATGTTTTCATTCATGCCCATGGTTCAGGTGTATAAACTGGTGCGTTCGCCAGTCTGCGGCGGCGAGCATAGGAACTAGCAACATAACAGTGCCAAGACGTTAGCGATGGACATGATCCCCTCTCAAGCTTTATGCACATTGAAGGGTCCTGGCCTGCCAGTCGCATCAGAATCACAGTATTTTTCTCCTGACAACTCAGAGAGAAACGAAAGAAAGAAGAATCCCCATGGGAAAAATGAGAAGGAGAATACGGCACCAGAGGAAGCAGCATACGCAGACACAGTTGACGAGCACGCCAAATGAGTAATCCCAAGAAGAATATTTCCACCAGCACCCACCAATGCCATCATGACCAACGCTTCAACTTCATCTACGAGAAGAACAACCAGAAGCCAGGCAAAAGGGAATGGCAGCCTGGGTAAAACCAGTATTTAAGCCAGACAGTAGCAAAGAGTGTCAGCACGTAACGTACACCCAACCTTTTTAACACGTATTCCCCAATCAGAGCCACAAACCACAAACCATCTGATATTTTTAAACAATCAAGCCAATATGCCTGGGAACAGTCTCACTAGATGGGAATCGATGACTTATGGAGGACCCAGCATTGGCGAGACACTTCGTCCAAGACGTCGAAACATTAATCGATAGGAAAAACACATCCTTTCCAGAAAAAGGCACCAGGCCTAGCAAACAATGGATCAAGAAAGCACTTGTCAACACGAAAAAAAGAGGCAAAAGTTCCTCAAGTTCCCGCTTCCCCAAATAGTGATGATAGGCAGCCTATTCGTAGAGCGACACCAATTTAAAAGACTACCCACAGCCTACCTAAAGTCGCAAAATCGATGGAGAGTTGCCGACCTCATTGATCCGGGTGTTCTCCAAGAGCAAGACCACGCAGTACTGAATCGTCCACTCATCTAATAGAGCCAGTGAAGTCAAGATGAAACAGCTATTTTAAGAGCTAATAGAATTCATCAGATTGCCTGAGGGTTTTTACTTTTGCTCCAAAGAAACATTTATTTTTATATGACCTCTTTAATTTACCAATTTGATCCTTTTGACCTCCGTTCAAAAATTATCATAGAGCATTGCACACATGACTAAGTATCGCAAAAAGACAAGTGCTGCTAAAGCCCAGATTTTGATTAAATTACACTTTTTGGAACATAAAATGTACACCATATATGCAATATTATTTTTTAAAATTTGTATCTGTTGGCAAACTTTTAAGAAACTAGATAACTTGTTTTAATTACCAGTGTGGCTTACACAGAACTGGGTGCCAAGGATAGACCAGAATAAGTAAATAGACACAATTTGAGATATTGGACGTCTATGGCATTTCAGAAGAGGGTTGCTGCCGGTTGTTGCTCAGACTTCACATCCATCGCTGCTTTCAGACATGGTTATTCGAGTTCAAACTTCGAATGATCGCTATATTTCGCACTCGATAGATAAATCAGTGTGCTTTGCACAAAAATTAATCCACGATTGCTCGCATGCAGCCGTTGTATCGTCAGGTGAGTGTTTCATCCTCACTTGATGATTAAATAAAGAGCATGATGTACATGCCTTAAAGTGTCAAGTGGCATACTTGTTTGCTTACCACTCCATGAGAAATGATGTAGTCTGCCTTGCAGATATTCACTTATCGCACAAAACCGAATGACCGTACGCGACGTTAATGAATGAATGGGGATGAGTCATATTTTTCGTCGTCAACCAGACGATAATGACCACAGTTCAAGAAGTTTATAAAGTGGGAAAGTTGTATAAAGAGGTGGATTTGATAGTAGTGTTGGAGCAGCTCCTAGAACAGGTAGAAGTACAATGGTACACCATAAGTTGTGATTGCCGGGAATTAGCTGGTTTCAAACAGCAGGAAGCTTTATCAAATCGGTGATGGCAGAATAAGCAGAAAACCTGAAGATCACACGGAATGAGGAAAGAAACGAACAAGAAAGTCATCAGAACAGAGGAAATTACTTTCAGCGCCTCAATAGCAACTGGTGTAATGTCCAGGAAAAAGTTTGAAAACTGGACCATCCAGATAGGATCCCTGTGGAGGAGACTGAATAACAGATGGTCTACAAGATATCATCATGGAAGAAATGGTGGAAGAAAAATGAAGTAGAAGAAAACAAACGGACCTTTTTGGTGCCACTCAGCTCTCTAGAAAAGAGAGATATTACTTAACGATTGCCATATGTGTTTGTTTGATTGTCTATATTAACATTATCCTTCTAGCGTGTCCCCATAAACACCTGTCCCTATAAGCACTTTTCTCCCCATGAACACTTGTGCCCCTATAAACACTTCTGTCTTTATAAACCCATTTTAGTGTTAAGCCTTTTGGCGCCTATATAATATGATTTGTCCCGGCAAATTAGCACCTACCAAACTTATTGACACGAGTTCACCAAGTTCAAGAACTAAACGATGTTTTTGACAATACCAGTGAAAAGGCCACTCTTCACATTACCAACATTTTACATCCATGTTTTACTAGTGCATGAACTTCTCGACCATAAAACAAGAATCGTTCAAATTAACAACAAGTAGACCAAGCGTGTTTAGCCTTCGTAGTGAGTTGAACTTATGTCGATAAAAAAATGAAACAGTGGAATGGAAGGGATTATGGGAAAGTATTAAACTTCCGGGGAACCCCAACATCGGAGACAGGCAAAAATTATTTTACAGCAAACAAACATTTCTAATGAAGCTGTGTATCGAGTTCCCGAAATGCAAAACTTCAAGACGTGTTGGCACCTCGTGATATATCGAAAGTAAATCTTCAAGCCGTTCGTAGAGCTTTCGTGATTCGATGATAAGATTTTCCGGGTGTAAAATACATTAACGTTTATCACCATCAAGATAAATTCAGTGCTATTTCAAATATCACATGATTTCCTGGGTTCAGATACTACCGCGAGGCCAATATATTCATTGTGGAGAGAGCTGTTGTGTGTGTTTAGCTTCAAGACCGTGCAATCTTGAATAGAATGTAAAAATGCCCAATAAATGTGGATGACGGTTTTACCTAAAATATATTTTAATTTCAAATCCATACTCGTTATCCATTGTGTTGGCAATTTTTGCATTAGACTGCTGGAGAGAAATCTCTTGGAATTAATTGTAGTTATTTTTCAAGTCTCTGGGGCTGTTACTGATTTGATGGAATTCAAATGATCCTCCCACCACCTTACTTTAATTTTAAAGCTTGTTTATTTCTTGAAAAAAGAAAGAAAAATTGACGCTGCATCTTTGTTAATCAGTTTGTATAAGTACGTGTTGCATACAAGTAGCATTTAGTATTAGCACTAATGTCCAGTTTTAGATAGCCTGTAGACTGGAAGTGTAAATACACTAATCCATATTTTACCGATATAGGATGTTATATCTTATTGTTCTTTGATCTTTCAGTGATTGAAGTGAATGAACAAATACAGGAAGAAAATAATTCACTGATGAGGAAAAGAGAACACAATGAAGATTGAATATCATGAAAAGAGTAGAAACAGATATTAGTCATTCACATTACAGGATCAAACCGTAAATCATTCACATCTCTATCACAAACAAAGAATCAGATAACATATGAGGAAGTTACAAGATATAAGTAAACAAGGGCATTCTGGGTAGGATACTTGTGAACAAATATCTGATGAACACACACATGACTGTGACTGTTACCAGAGGTTGAGAATGATCCTGTCCTCGTTAAAATTATCAAAATTGATGATAAATCTTTTCGAGCTTGACTGCATCCTTTCGACAAAGAAAAATAAAAGAAAATGAAAAGAAATAAGTTTGGACAAATAAGGAACTTCGAAGTTCCATTTATGGTTTCTCTGTCAGTCGCTTGGTTAACTATGGTTAATGTCCGACATTGTGCCTGCTCAAGCCTTTTTCCATTTTTTAAAAAAACTTTCCTGTGGTCAAATCTTAGAAGATATTTGGATGCGCTTTGTTGTTATGGACAGAGAACATATCCAAATATATTGTCCTCTGGCTTTAACAAAACAAAAAGCAATGTCACCACATCCCACAGCTGTCTCATGATGTACCCTAAACTGGCCACATGGGGTTTCCTTATATATTCAGTCAGGAGAGCAATATGACTACAGCGACTAGTTGTGGAATAAATACAATTAAATATAAAATGATCGTTCACAAACATCATCGTAAACTTGTACCTGTTCCAGTAGTAAATGTTCGGTTGCCCATGTACAGATTTACTTACGTAAACGGACTCGGCGACGTTGTTAAAGGATTTATCACAAGAATAGCTCCTAAGGCTGGATCTATCGCTAATCAATTATCAATGAAAGCTATTAGCTTTGTTCGCGATAAAGCCGCTGCTGCTGCTGGTGATATTGCCAGTAAAGCTTTTAGCGCCGTCAAGGACAGAATAACAAATTTGATACGTAGAAAAAAACAACCTGACGTTGCTCCGGTCAAATTACCCAGCACCATGGTGATGCCTAGCGACGTCAGTAAGGTAATAAACGGCGCAGAAAATCAAAAATTAGCAGAATTAGTGAATCAGGAAGCCAATAAAAAACTAGCAGAATTAGTGAATCAGAAAGCCAATCAAATAATAAATACTAGTGCGATATCGGGAAGTGGTCTTCGTTTTAGAAGATAATCTTTATAATAAATGTTTACGCGGACATCCAATGAGGCATTTGACATGGATGAACAAATAATCAAAGATGATTCTGTGCGCGATTATCAGTATTATTCATATGACGCAAAAACGCCAAATCAAGCTGGACGAGTTGAACTTCGAGTCCATGACACAAGCAGATATTTTCTACCATCTGAGGCATTTATCGAAGTTGAAGGAGAATTTACAACAGTTACCCCTGCTGTTGGAGGTAATGTGGCGTATGGAGGAAATGTTAAAGTTGGTTTTGTTAATAACGGTATGATGGCATTATTCAAGAGCGCCACATACATGATTGACGGAAAAGAAATCGAGTCAATTCATCATAACGTCGATATTGCTACGACAATTATAGGTTTAGCAAGCTATTCAGATGACTTTACTAGATTAGCAGGCCCAAGTATGACGTTTGCCAAGAATAATTTTGATCAAGCTGATCATGAACCTTATATTATAAGACGACCAAAAGATCGTGCTGCTCCTATTCCTGGTGACGCTGCTATTGAGGACATGATCATAAACAATAATCCTGATTATAATCTAGGATTTTTAACACGTAGAAATATGTTAAAAGATGATCGTAAAAGACTTTCATGTGCAAGTCCATTATCTCATATATTTGGATTCTGTAGAGGTTTTAAGAAAGTAATTTTTGGAGCTAAACATACAATTGTTCTTCATCGAAAGAGTGATAGCAATGATGCTATTTGGAGAAAAGATGTTGCTGGTGTTGTTGATGGTGTGGTAACATTATCTAAACTTTCACTGTGGATGCCGGTGATGACTCCATCAGTTGTTGAAGAAAATAAATTGCTTTCTTTCATGAATCAAGGTGGTAAATCAGTAATGTCGTGGTTGACAACAAGCACAGATAGCGCTGATTTCAACATGCCCACTACTTTTACTTGGCATATATCATCACAACAGGGTGTTTCTGCGACAAGACATATATTTATTGCTCTTCAAAGAGCTGATAGAACAACAGCAGGTAATCAAGTATTTAGTCATATGGTATTTGACAAAATAGGCGTCACTGATGTATCATTGAGAATAAACGGACATCAAGAACCATCCGAGGAAATATCGCTGAATTTTGAAACTAATTCAGTGGCGCGTGTATATAATCGATTGTTAAGTTTTATGGGACGAGATCAAAATATTGACACCGGTTTACAAATATCACAATTAGATTTCACAAATTTGTATCCGATCTATTATTTTTCACTAGAACATCTCGATTTAGTAAAACAATCTGTTGTTGATATGCATTTTAAAGCCAAAATATATATTCAAGCTGGAGTTAATTACAGGGCATTTGTTGTTATGCTTAGTGATAGAACTATGATCCTCGAGGGTATTGGTGGCCGAATGAGAGTCGTTGATGCCCCAGCAGAAAAATGTGAGATTGATTTAAATCAATCATATAATTATAAATGCCATACGATCACGTTAGTGTGACTCTGATTCCGGGTCAGGTGAAAAAACTTCAATCAAACACAACAAAAATGTGCGGGACAAAATTAACATTAAAAAATGTTCAAATTCAAGGTGGTCCAAATAAACTATCTCTAACTAAAACTCAACATAAAAATTTTACCAAAGCTAAGTCGGCAAATACTGGCGTCCAGGTTGATCTTAGTCCGAGTGCAATTAAGTATATGATTAAGGTAGGTGGTATCTTTCCAATTCTTGCTGGACTAATACCAGCATTAATCGCGAAAGCTGCCATTGCTGCGCAGCTATTAGCAAAGGGTGCCGCAATGGGTGCTGTTGGATATGCTGGTACTAAATTGGCACAAAAAATATCCGGAGGAAGATACGGTAAAAAAAAGGACGCGGCCTAAGATTGCCAGGAACACCTCCGTATTGGTACGGAAAAGGCCTTCGATTACCAGGAATGCCTCCGCAGTGGTATCCAGAAAGATTTTAGACTCAGCGAGTCTCACGCCGATGTCAAATTTTGATTTATCTGATGCTGCTAAAAATAAAAAATAAGGTTCTTCCGAGGCGTATTTATGCGAGATCAATTACCAGATCGACCAAATTTAAATGAATTATAAATCTCGATGACAGTGTTGGTCCAGGCATACATTGGGTCTCTTACACGATAAATCCACGTGAAATTATTTACTTTGACTCATACGGGTTAGCACCGCCATGAGAGTTTTTAAATTATGCGAGACAATAAAATGTTCCAATTTGGTATTCGACGTTACTAGCTGATCCACCAATATGTGGTCGTGAAGCAATTAATGTCCTTGATGCAATATCAAAATCATCTCAACCATATCATAAATTCGTACTTAAGAATACTTCTGACAAATTAAATCAATCAATATTATAAATGGTTGACACATACGGGAGAACTTTACTATCGAGAATGCTAAAAAAAAAAACCATCGATGTTGATTTATCCAAGTATGCAACCAAGGACGACGTTAATAATCTCCTATCAATATCAGAAGTAGATCCTGACGAGGTTGTTATTTTTCAAGATCAACATGAAAAATTAAAAACAAGTGATATCAAATTAAATGATATAATTCGACGTACCGAGTATGACGCTCACGTAGGTGATTTTACTGGCATCCAAGAAACTATCAAAAAAACCAATGAAGATGTTAAAAAAGCCAATGAAGATATTAAAAATTTAGATTAAAAAACCAATGAAGATATTAAAAAAGCCAATGAAGCTATTAAAAATTTAGATTCAAAAGTCGATAATGCTACTGAAATTTTAAATTTAACAATCAATCAAGCTATTAAAAATCTAAATTAAAAAATCGTTAAAGATATTGAAAATTTAGATTAAAAAATCGTTAAAGATATTGAAAATTTAGATTCAAAAATCGTTAAAGATATTGAAAATTTAGATTCAAAAATCGTTCAAGATATTGCAAATTTAAATTCAGTAACCAATAGTACTATTGAAAATTTAGATTCAAAAGTCAATGAAGTTACTGCTAGATTATATTCAATAACCAATAAAGCTATTGCTGATATATATTCTGAAATTAACAAACAATTTGTTGAACTTAACAAAAAAAATCGATGAGATTAAAACCACCTAAGGTCAGTGCACATCTGATAAATTAAA
The DNA here is from genome assembly GCA_028554795.2 of Sinohyriopsis cumingii. Taxonomy (NCBI): domain Eukaryota; kingdom Metazoa; phylum Mollusca; class Bivalvia; order Unionida; family Unionidae; genus Sinohyriopsis; species Sinohyriopsis cumingii. Next base: position 54,151 of record JAPYKE020001023.1, on the reverse strand, counting down.
TCAATCAATATTATAAATGGTTGACATCTACGGAAGAACTCTACTATCGCGAATGTTAAAAAAAATCTCCTGACGTTGATTTATCCAAGCATGCAACTAAGGATGATCTTAATAATCTTTTGTCAATATCAGGAATAGATCCTGACGAGGTTGTTATTTTTCAAGATCAACATGGAAAATCAAAAACAAGTAATATCAAATTGAGTGATATAATTCGACGTACCGAATTTGACGCTCAAGTGGGTGAATTTATAAATATACGAGAATCTATTAGAGTAATTGATACCTTTATCAGAGTAATTAATGATAATGTCGAAAAAGCAGATGAAGATATTAAAAAAGCCAGCGAAGATATTAAAAAGGCCAATGAAGCTATTACTCGTTTAAATTCTCGTGTTAATACGGAAAAAATCGATAAAGTAAAATACGACGAGGACATTAATAGCATTAATAGGAGATTTGCTAACATCGATGCCAATATTGACCTGTTTAAGAGAGTTGAAGCACTGATCCCCGAAATTGCCGCAAAAACTAACTTCATTAAGATCCCTCCAGCAATAACCCCACTGCAGGTCAATAATATAACATTTATAACATCAACGGGATCATTAACGTGGACACCAGAAAATGATAATTTCAAATACACAGCATCAGTTACTGGCGCGTATCGGTTATATGTTTTTTCCTCAATAAGATTCAGAATAATCGCTAAAGAATACAAATAGAGACATAACAGCAACATATTTCATGGATTTCTAAATATTTTACTAAATAAAGACGTCGAAGAAACTTTTACGTTAGAACCACCTGAAAGAACAACAATAGCGCCAACACCAGCATGGTGGTGCATGGAATTTATTGCTGAGTCACCTCAATTATTTACTTAATAAAATATAATGACGCCGTCCGAGTACAGGTACAATCAAGCACGTGAATGGCAGACTTCGCTGAAACTCATCATAGATACGTACCAGACAAAGATAAAAAAATATCAACGACGACTAGTCATCATTGACATAGTTGTTTATTCAATATCCGCGGTCGTCATAGGAGCCGGAATAATATTATGATGGCTCCCGTCGCTGTAACAATTTGCATCTCTGCGACGACGACGCTTGCAGGAGTCCTTAATAATATTACAAAAAATATATCTTCGTGCACGAATGAAAAATTATCTTCGTACGTGGTTAAATTATACGCGGCAACGGTCGCGTACACAAAATTATCTTCGCTGTCATCAGAGAGTCTCAATGATGGAATTATATCCGATTTCGAATTTTCGATGATGATAAAAATTTACAATCAGGTTGATATTAAAGCTACAAGTAATAATAATGTCGGAATTACTTCAACAGATCGTGACAAATACGACCCCGCAAAGAACCACGATGATATCGGCGAGTTCGACTAAGCCAGAATTTAGTATTAATTTTCCGATAGCAATTTCCGTCAGCGAGATCGTGCAGTCCCATTTGCGAGTCTATCATAGCTGACCCAAAGTTAGATCAAAATCATTTGGTAGCTTATTGTCAAATAACTCATTTGTTTTCGCTAATAAAAATAAAACCGACACCGATGGTACTCAGACTCCAGATTGGACCGTTGTTGGATTACCAACAGGTAGTTATCAAGTCGAAGAAATCAATAATGAGTTATTATATAGAATAAAAAATATAACCGGAGATAAAGAACCTGGAATAAAAATAACCCCTCACGAACCAACATTAACTTCGATTATCGAAGTAACTTCACCGTATGTTGTCGATATTTATGCGAGTTCAATAAGAACCGTCCTTGGTTGACCTGAGATTCAAACCGCCAACACCACCAGCGCCACCAGAACCTAAAAAATTCAATTATACAACAACCAGGGAATCTTATCATGGTGATATTCCGATTTGCTTCGGGTAAATGGGATTCGTAAACCTTGGATGGTAGCTCATCTAGGAGAAGGAAAACTCTGATTCCAAACCTCTGCTGCCTTGTGGCTATACCCACTCATGGGAAAGGCTAAGGGAGTAAACCCCGACAGAAAATCCGGAGATGGAGTCCCTAAGGCGGTCTGACATTGACTTCAATGTCATTCCGGCAACTCCTGCGACGCCGTTGGTGCCAAGCTGTATCGGCATTCGTCGTTCCCTTGGGCACACCAGCTGCGTGGAGAGGGGGGATCTGCTGCATGGACAACAGCTGATTCTCCATACCACCCTGCCCAGGCTTCATAGTTCCACTGGAGAAGACGCTCCAGCGTCGTCGTACGGCGTCGGCACAGCACGAGAAGTAGCAGTTTACCGGTTCTAAGTCAAAGCTCGATTGGCGTAGTGCTTGGCGCCAGGGGTTACTTCTGACGGTGGGAGAGATCACCACGTCTCACTGGACAGCTACCGCCCGCCTCAAGCTGGGCAGCCCCCAGTCAGTAAGGTACTGCCCGCCATGGCCTGCCTGCTTCACTGGGTGCGTGGAGCTTAGAGAACCATCTCGACAAGTGGGCCACAAAACTCCGCACCAGGAAAGACTAAAAAAAGAAATAAGAAGACTCCAACTCTTGGTTTTGCAACCTGGAACATCAGGACCATGTGTCCTGGATTGACCGCTGACCTACAGCAGATCGACGATGCACGGAAGACTGCCGTCATTGACAGAGAACTCTCCCGACTGAACATTGACATTGCCTGCCTCCAGGAGACCCGACTGGCTGACAGCGGCACCATCAGGGAAGCCAATTACACGTTCTTTTGGCAGGGGAAGCCCTCGCATGAACCTAGGCAGCATGGTGTAGGCTTTGCCGTAAAGAACACGCTAATCGCCTTCATTGAACCTCCATCATCAGGTACTAAGAGAATCCTTGCCCTCCGGCTGTCAGCATCCTTAGGCCCAGTCAACATCTTCAGAATGTACGCCCCAACCCTCTGCTCCACCTACAAGGAGAAAGACAAGTTTTATGAGGCTCTGGATCAGGCAATATCCAGTATCCCCAACAATGAAAGCCTTTACTTACTAGGAGACTTCAATGCTAGAGTGGGAGCTGACCATGAGGCTTGGTCCACCTGTCTCGGCTTTTACGGAAGGGGCAAGATCAACGAGAATGGTCAGCGACTGCTGAAGATGTGTTGCTCCCACAGCCTATGTGTGACCAACACTTACTTCAAATGCAAGGAGATCCACAAGGTGTCGTGGAGACACCCACGTTCACGTCACTGGCACCAGCTAGACCTCGTCATCACCAGGCGTGCAGAACTGGCCAGTGTCCTTCTCACCCGCAGCTACCACAGTGCCGATTGTGACACGGACCATTCCCTCGTGGCCAGTAAGGTGCGAATATTACCCAAGAAGCTGCACCACGCCAAGAAGAAGGGTCACCCACGCATCAACACCTGCTGTGCAAGCAACCCGGAGAAAACACAGCAGTTCATCAGCAAACTGAAGTCAGCTCTCACCAAAGTGACACCTGATGACACCATTGACTCCAAGTGGTCCCATATCCGTGACTCTGTGTACAATTCAGCCATCACAGCTTACGGGAAGAGGGAGCGAAAGAATGTCGACTGGTATGAGGCAAACTGGGAGGAGATGGAGCCCGTGACTGAGGCAAAGAGGAAAGCCCTCCTGGCATACAAGGCTGCACCTAGCCCCAGAACACTACAAGCCCTCAGGATTGCAAGGAACAACGCCCAGAAGACTGCCCGCCGCTGTGCCAACACCTACTGGCTGAACCTTTGCAACAGTATACAGACAGCTGCTGACACCGGGGATACAAGAAGAATGTATGAGGGTATCAAAAAGGCGACAGGCCCCCCCCCCCGCTACAAGACCGCCCCCCTCAAGTCCAAGACGGGCGAAGTCATCACAGACCAGGCGAAACAACTGCAGCGATTGGTTGAGCACTATCTCGAGCTATATGCAACCCAAAACAATGTCACTGGAACTGCCCTGGACGCCATTCCAGACCTGCCTGTCATGGAGGAGCTGGACACACAGCCCACCCTTGAAGAACTCGGAAAAGCCATCGATTGCCTTGCCTGTGGGAAGGCTCCTGGAAGCGACGGCATTCCGCCTGAAGTCCTCAAGAGCGGAAAACCAGCACTGCTTCAGCCCCTACACACACTCCCCTGCCTTTGCTGGGAACAGGGATACATCCCACAGGACATGCTTGACGCCAACATCGTCACTTTGTACAAAAACAAAGGAGACCGTAGCGACTGCAACAACTATCGGGGCATCTCCCTTCTCAGCATCGTTGGAAAGGCTTTCGCCCGTGTTGCCTTATCGCTCTTGCAAATCCTAGCCTCCCGCGTCTACCCAGAGTCCCAGTGTGGATTTCGAGCCGGTAGGTCAACTGTAGACATGATCTTCTCACTACGTCAGCTGCAGGGGAAGTGTCGCGATCAGCAGATGCCCCTCTACATTGCCTTCATAAACCTGACGAAGGCGTTTGACCTGGTTAGTCGGAGTGGACTCTTCAGACTCCTGCAGAAGATCGGCTGCCCCCACGTCTGCTTGCTGTCATCATGTCGTTCCACGAGAACATGCACAGCACAGTGTGCTTCAATGGCGCCACATCTGAAGCATTCCCAGTCATCAGCGGAGTCAAACAAGGCTGTGTCCTTGCGCCGACGCTCTTTGCCATCTTCTTCTCCATGCTTCTCCAGTACACATTCAAGGACTGCAGCGAAGGAGTGTACATCCATACCAGGGCTGACGGCAAGCTGTTCAACATCGCCCGTCTCCGTGCTAAGACTAAAGTCACAGAGGTATTCATCCGTGAATTGCTCTTCGCCGACGATGCAGCCTTGACATCACACACGGAAGATGGACTGCAGCAGTTGGTATGCCGCCTCTCCCATGCTTGTAAGGAATTTGGACTGACCATCAGTTTGAAGAAAACGAACGTCATTTCGCAGGACGCAGACTCCCCACCCTCTGTCACCATCGATGGGTACAACTTGGAAGTTGTCGAGAACTTCACATACCTCGGGTCTAACATCTCCACTCTCCATTGATTCTGAGGTGAAAGGCAGGATTGCCAAGGCAGCAGCAGTGATGGCCAGACTTAACCAGAGAGTCTGGAACAACCCCAACCTCACAGAGAAGACCAAACTGCGTGTCTACCAAGCCTGCGTACTCAGCTCACTTCTCTACAGCAGCGAAACATGGACCACCTATGCAAGACACGAGAGGAAACTCAACAGCTTCCACCTGAGATGTCTGCGGCACATTCTGCACATCCAGTGGCAGGACAAAGTACCCAACACAGAGGTTCTAGAACGCGCCAACATGAACAACATGTTCTCCATTCTCAGCGAGAGGCGCCTTCGCTGGCTTGGCCATGTCAAAAGAATGGACCCAGGTCGCATTCCCAAGGACCTGTTATATGGGGAGTTAGCAGAAGGTGCACGACCAACTGGACGACCACATCTGCGCTACAAAGATGTTTGCAAGAAAGATATGAAGACGGCAAACATCAATGTCAACGACTGGGAGAGCTGTGCAAACAACCGTTCCAGCTGGCGCCTAGCTGTCAGGCAGGGAGTTAAAAACGCAGAGGAAGAGAGAAGAATAAAACAAGTTGAAAAGAGAGCTAGAAAGAAGGATAGACAAAAGCTTACATCGTCTCCCGTAGACGGACGGATGCCAAGACATTCCGATTTACGATCAAATTTTATCTAGGATGAAACATGCAACCTCGAAAAGTAACTTTATCTTTAGAAATAAAATTGAGATGGTGTGGTTTTTTGTTAAACCAGATAAATTCGGCATCAGCTTGATAGACGTCACTGATAATTGGTTTGATATTATTAATCGAAAATATAAGGAACAACTACGGTTACTACGGCAGTATTTTTGTGAATGTATTTTTAATGTATCAAGTTCATGTGATGAAATTATTAAACACGTAGAGATACTGAATCATCTTGTATCTGACATGGAAAACATTAACGAGATATTGATTCGGGAAATAATTAATGATAAAACCGACAATAAACAAAATTTTTTAACCGCATACTTGCTAACCGGAGCAACGTTGCCAAATTTTAAACTTCCTGGTTATGACGCACCCAAATTAAAAAAATTAATCAGCTATAACATAGATGAGTTATTTTCATCGATGTTAGCTGCGTGGAGAAGATCATTACTACCACCAGCTATTCTTGAACATAATAACGATCAATTCGGGAGTGGTGGACTGCATATTTCACAGGAAATAGTTAATATAACAAACGTTGTCGCGGTTAATCTTAATTGTGATATCGTCGAAAACAGTTATAACGCCGATGCAACAGTGTCAAACAAGATTCAGCAGGGATTTATTCATTATTCATTTTCACCAAAAGATCAGCCCGGATATTTAATTGCACAAGAGCCAATCAATCCGATTTATCTGCGGTGCCATAATAGTTTGTTATCGAGAATTAATTTCAGATTAACAGATCAGTCTGTAAATTTACTTGATTTACGTGGCGAGAGACGTTAAGCATTAATTTGCTAGTAAAATCTTGAATCTCTCTACGTAAAAAAAACAACAAAAAAATAGATAAAAAACAATAAAAACTAACAAAAATATCCTTTTTTTAATTCTCATGGGGTATTTACTAGTCAAAATCGCTCAAACTGCTCGATTTGTTAATTTTGAGGGGGTATTTACTAGTCAAAATCGCGCAAACTGTTCGATTTGTTAATTTTGAGGGGGTATTTACCCGAAATTTCAGTAAAAAACAAATAAATTCAGTAAAAAAACAAATAAATTCGGTAAAAAACAAATAAATTCAGTAAAAAAAACACAAATAATTTCAGTAAATTAAATTTATTTTTCATCATTTACTATTTTCTTATTGCCTTGCGCGAGTATTAATTATTTTTTTTGTCTCATATTCGTCAGATAATTCTGATCTAATTTTCTCGATCGCCTTTGATAACGCAGCAAAATCTTTTATCACTGACTCTTCAACGGATGCCAACGATTGATACATCGCTGACTGAATTTTCTTTATATATTTATATTCATCCGGCAAAACGTATCTACCTTCGTGTTTGTTCTGCGCTAGTGTTTCAAAGTCAGCGATGATATTTTCAACATCCAACTCGTCTGATAATTTTATTTTTTATTTTTCCATTTCTCGATAGCGTCAATCACATTGTTGATATTTTCTCCATTCATTATACTGAATATTGTATTTCTAAAAGCAAAAACAATATAAAAATATTGTTAAAGTAATACAAATTTAGTCATCTAATATGAGCGGAATATACGAAAATTTGATCCATTCTCCAAATTTGTATGAGAATGTCGATTTGATTGTTTTTTCTGCAACACGTTGAACCTAGCGTGAGTGAATACCAAAATATTTCGCAGCAGCGCTCATTGATTGAAATATCATTTCCTCGTTGGTTTACACATTTACTGATTTAACTGTTTTAGCACTGCTATGATGACGGCCGGTATTTCCTCGCGAAGAATTTTCGCTGTGCGTAGTCGCCTGAAGATTAGATAATTTATTATTTAATTTATTCCCAGCAATATGGTCAATTACAAGGCCATCCTCGATTGGTCCATGAAAACATTCGAAGATGAATCTGTGATTGAGATAATGTTTCTTTCCGGCTCTAAAATGAAGATACCAGAATTGATAATACTACCAACTGTTTTTTTTTTTCAATCTGCGATGTCTAACCACGCCATCGCATGATGCCTCATAGTTATCAGTGATTGGATGCTTCTTGAACATATAATTCATATACTAAATATAATTTGTCTAAATCAAAGTTTGCTTGTAAACCTATCTAGGTAATCTTCCTCACACTTGATGATTCTGTCACTATCATTATTTTTTTTATCATAATGTCGTTTAAGTTCTCGGTGCGTTTTTCGCCACAACGTGAACATAGACGAGTTTTTCCTCGCAATCCAACGTTGCATTTAATACATCTAATTGGTCCATAATTACCTACACAAACAGCCTTCATGTGCTCGCCACAAAATTCACGTTTGCATAATTTTTCACAACAATTTAACGAACCGACCAATATCCATTTGCAGTGATTCATTATTGTATTAGATATTTGTCTAAAATATAACAATGAATTTATCTGACCTCGATGAGGTTGATGTCGACATATCTGACGCTGATAAAGCTAAAAAAGAATTTTTTGACGACGGTGCAGTTCACACATGGTCAACTTGGAAAACTAATGAAATCGATAATAATATGACCGATGCAAGGGCAAAAAGTATAATTAATTACATTAGAGTTAACCATAGTGACGAGAAATTTATCTTCTGGATAAAATTTATCGCACAATTGTCCGACGAGGTCTGGGTTTTCCGAGATAAACGTGATCCTGTAATTAGCGGGAAGAAGAATGTTATTTTATCTGCTAGTTCAAAGCCAGGTTTGTTAACCGGCATAGATAAACCATACTATGCTAGATCTTATCCGGTTACCGCGGTTGTTTATGGAATTTATCGGCTAAATAATAAACCAGATGCTAAAAATCTTGCTTTGATGAAATTATCTTCGGGAATAAATTGTGTAGCTGAACGAGTAATAGAAGACTTAAAAAATACAAAACGTGGATCGGGTTTGACCGATTTAAGGTTATCAAAGATAAATACGTGGGCAAAATCAGTTGTTAATGGTGCATCAATAAGTGACGTAGCCATGTTGTCGGGGAAATTAAAATTCCCAATAACAGTAAAGTCGTTATCGGGAGAAATTTTATATGAATCAGCGTATAAATCTCGAGAAGCATCAATTATTATAGTTGATATAATTCACACGCGTGGACGCATGCGGTAACGATACTTTCGCGAGATCGCACTGTTAAGTTTTATCCAGAAAATTCCACAGACATGTTTGATTTTATTTATGAAATAAGTAAATCGGATCCAGTTTCGGTGTGGTTATTTCGCAGCGATGAAAAATATGATCAATTTGTGCGGCCTTACGGTGACGTATATAGAAATAAATTATTACATGACTCAGTCAGTGATTTAGCAGAAACATACTCGATAAATTCCGAGCAATTATTAGCTAGTTGTTTTACCATTCCATCAGTTGCTGCTCACGCTGCTAGGGAGAAAAATCTTTGGAAGCCAACTAGAAGTGAATTTCTCAAAGATATCCAGGCAAGTTGTGTCGAATACGGACACGGCGGATTATGGAACACCAAATACAATTACATGGATATGATATCATTTGCCATGATTGCGTGTTATCCTTGAAGTTTTCTAGGATATGGCGATTGTGCTAAATACTTTGCTCAATTTGGACACCCCCATGGCGAAATGACGCGAGTATCAATTAACGGTCCACTGCTAGATTTTCCTTTAACCGGATTCGCTCGTGTTGTATCATTTAAATTTGTTGAAAATTTACATAAAATCTGTTACGTTTGGTTTGGCAAGCACTTTTCACAACGACGTTGGGTTCACACGGCGCTGTTACGATATATGCTAGATTCAGCGATGTTAACGTCGTTGATGGTCAGTGAAGCAATTATATCGTATAAAAAACAAACTGATGTTTGGCTGCCAACTGATCACGACGAAAAAACAGCAGAAGATCTAGGTAGGCGGATAATCGGCAAATTTACCGAGGGTGGCGCGTATGATCATCAACGACATCATTGCAGGTTAATCATGGACGATGCTGAATTAGATGTTATAATCGCTGATACAACCGAGAAAAACACATTCTGTAATCAAGAGAATATTTATCTTGGTGACGGAACAAAATTAGGTACCATAGTGAGTTATCTTGATGGAGAATCACCTCAATATACTCATTTAAGGTCATCGATGCTCGCATATGTAAGTATACATTTACTTTCAATGATAAATAAATTTCCTAATGACGCAGTTAGAGTAGCAACTGATTCGTTCTACGTTGACAAAAAGTACTCATCGTTGTTAGAAAATTTTCCAGCGATGGTTCATGGGGCACGTGGAGGGTAAAAAATGAAGATATTCTTGATTATTGTGGAAGCGACGACGTCACAGATAGTGACGAATATCATTACGGTGAAATAAAGGAAATTTCTTCGTCGCCGTGCGTGTATGATCCAATATCGGGGCATAAATACGTCTACGTTAACGGGTCAGGTGGTTCAGGTAAAATGACTCGAGTAATAGAATTATTTAAAAACTCCGACTTAATTGTGTTAACGCCGACACATAGATTAGCAAAAGAAATGAAGCAGCGTTGAGTTAATTCGTGTACTTATCATAGTTATTTCAAATACAGCGGAGGCACGTGGACTTGTTCGCGAATGGGCGATAAATATATTAATAAAGTAATTATATTTGATGAAATTTGCACCGTCCCGATAGAAACATTGAAATTATTTCTAGATTGGTTATCGTTGAAAAATACTGTCGTGATAACGTGCGGCGATCAGGGTCAACCAGGTCCAATTGATGGTGAATCACCACATAACTGGCTGAAGAATTTTGTTGATTACTACGAGGAAGTTGACACCGATTATAGATCTCTTGATGCTGCGTTAAATGAGTTTAAAAAATTAATTCGATTACAGCCGAATAAAGTTCAATCTAGCATAATGAGAGAAGTAATTAGCGAGACATCAATGAGTGATTTTTTAAATTTATGGAGACCATATGATTTGATAGTTGCTAGTAGAAAAATAGTCCGTGATAAACTTCAACGAGAATTATTTCAACTACAACAAGATAAATTTCCATTAATACAGGTACCGTTATGTTATCGGCCAGCTGATACGCGACAACAAAATATTAACGTTGACGTGCCAGGGCAAGGAAAAAAAAAATTGGTATTAAATGATATTGTCGCCGTTGATATTGATTTAGTTAAAGATGCACTAAACGCAGAAAAATCTCCGTGGACGCTTGGATATGCAATGACGATTCACTCGTCACAGGGATTAACTATTTCTGATATAGTTGTTTGGATCGTTGATGATCGCATCGAGTGGTCAAATTTAGTCTATTTAGCCGTATCTATGGTTAGAAAAATATCTCAGTTACGACGAATCGTTCTAGACGAGATAATAATTAACGAAGAAACCTGCTAAGATATAATTAAGAAAAAGTTATCCAGCTACAAACAATTTGATAAAAAAAATAATTTCAAATTCGACCTTGACGTGGATGTTATAATGATGTTAAAACAACAACAAGATAATCACTGTGCGATTTGTAATTGTATAATGGCGTGGAAATATAAAAAAATGATCCTCGACAATTCACCGTGGACAGGAAAAATAATAATCTCGGTCATATACAAGAAAATATCACATTGGCGTGTTTAGAATGTAACAGACGAGTTTACTTAAGTGATTTAGGTGGCAATTGAGTATCCGCGGGAATTATTTGTAATTCTTCACGAGTAAATCCACGTTGAGGAGCTAGCGAATCAAGAACATAAATTGCCGGTCTTCCTGATGACCTTGTCAGGGTAGATATTTTATGTGATGTGACACTCCAGACTGGATCAGTTGCTCTTTTTCGGCCACCTTCAGCTTCACCTGGCTTATATAAATATCGCACAATAATACTACCTAATACTGGTCGTGTTGAAAAATCGCGTCTTTTTATCGGTATAATTGTTTTTGTAATTACTATTGCTGGTTTCATCGATATTGTTCGTGTTATCTCGTTATTTATCGCGTTAATTACATAAGGTAATCTCTGTACCCACTCTTGAGATCGCTCATCGGAAATAAATTCTCTCGCATATTGATATCTAAATAATCACTCAGCTAGTGTTTTATTAAATCCCTCAACAATTGCTTGATCTCGATGAATTCCAGTGTGTCCGCGCCGTATTTTGACGTTATTTTTTTTCATCAACGACGATACCGCACCTAGAAATTCTCTGCTAGGGTCAACTTGAAGTGAATTTGGCCACGCTGACTACTTCGCTGATAAATTTTACTAAATGCTCTGCGACCTCAGTGGCTGTTTTAGTTGCTAACGGCTCTGCTTCTTTGTACCTGCTAGCGATGTCAACGATTGTTAACACATACTTGTAGGTTTTATCATTAACGGTATCATGTTGAAGAAACATAATATCGGCCTGATGAACCTCATTAGGTACACTAACGTCGAAGTGTGCGTGTTCGATTCGTTTTTTGCGGTGGAAGATAAATTTGCCAAACAGCCTGCTTGGATAACCACGATGCTGCCACGGGAATCTTTACATGAGCCAATTTAGCAAGTTTACTAATTGCTGCTTTACCACGCCAAAAATCCAGCAGGAGAATAATAAATCGATTCCATATTATTAATTAACCAGCACCTAGAGCTAATTTACTTTTCATCCCAGTATTAATTATCCAACTAGCTAATTTTTCTCTGATAGATTTTCCAGGGGTAGAATTTAACGTGTGAATTAATTTTACATCCGCGAGGTGTCTTTGTTGAATATCGTTGCTTCGTAAGGTGATATCATGATTAAGACATGCCTCATCGACGGCATTCACGGGATTTTCATTTAATTTTGGTCTGTCGTTGTTGTTAAGTCTAATATCAAGTGGAGTGCCTGGTCCACAATAATTATATCCGGAAAGGTGTTTTTCTCCAGGATACTTTGCCCAGGGTATCCCTAGTAACTTTGCTAACTGTGCTGTAATGTCACCGCCAAATTTTTCTTTTAATGGATTTTATTTTAGCCGGCTTTGTTTGTTTTCCAGATGAAATAAATCTAAACATTTTTGTTCCACATTTTGCACATGCGCCTGTCATTGCTGATCTACTATTGCGTGTCGTTACCGTAGTTAACCCCATCGTTGATGTACGCGAGCGACATTTTACACAATATAAATCCATAAGTATAATTATATCATGAATGTAATTGATCTTTCCGCTACAAAAAAACGTAAACCAGTTAAACATCACGCGGCACTGCCAAATTCCATTAGAATGATAATAATAGGCCCATCTGGATCTGGTAAAACGCAGTTGTCGTTAAATTTGATAATGAGATGGCTAAAATGGGACAAATTATATTTAGTTGCACCATCCTTTGATGATCAGCGATGCTATGAGGTATTAAAGGATTTGATAAAAGAAAATAATGAAAATGTTATTGAATTTATCACTGATATAAATGACGCACCATCCGTTGATGACCTTGACGGGGGAATTAACAATTTAGTTGTATACGACGACGTTATGTTGGACAAACAAGCAAATCCATCAAGGATATTTTCACGTGGACGACATAAAAATGCTGATGTTATTTATGTAACTCAGAGATACACGCAGATTCCGAAAGTAATTAGAGATAATTGTAATATCCTAGCAGTATTTAACGGCGTTGACACGCACATATTAAGGAATATCCATCAAACTTGGTGCAACGGCGACATGGACATAGTTAAGTTTAAAAATTTATTTAGTCGTGCTCAGTCAACTCCACATGGATTTATAACGATACATTTACATGATCCACGAACACAATATCGAATCGGTCTCGACCAGATATTTTAAATTAATTTTTTAATTAGGATCAGCAGGTGGGTGCGGACCACTACGATGACACAGACACTGGCATGAGCAATAATAACGTCCCGTAGAAGCTTTTAATTTGACAAATGGAGCCTTCTAGGGAGAATTCTTCCGTAGGAGCCTTTATTCGGTGAAATAAACTTGGTCTGTTCGCCCTACCTGCTGCTATGGAAGAATCAGCACAGTTAGACCAGCTGGTCAAAGATTTGCAAAGAATCATACAAAAGCATAATTCACAGGCGAAAGTGGCAATAAAACTTACCCTTCGTGTCGTTGATTTGATGAGAGTCATACGAATGTGTAGAAGTGCTGATGAAGTTTGCTATATATACAAGGCAAATGGGTATTTATCTCCAGAATACCTGCTTCGTCCAAGAAAGAGAGACAAAAGTCAAGATACCTGTTATCATTGTCAGGAGAAAGGACACTGGGCTTCAGAGTGCCCTAAGAGAAAAGAGAAGAAACAGAAACAAGAGAAAGCGGTGATGGGTTAAGTAGAAGAAATTGATGATGAGGAAGAACTTGTGCCAGTGAAGAGATGGAAATGAAAAAAATGACAATTTGATCCGATGCGTTGGCCCTGATGTGAAAGTTTATAATAACTTGCAAAAGAGAATAGATCAGAAAGAAAACGTAAGTGTCTCTTGGTCTTGACTTTTTATAATAAGGAAGGTGTGTTTTGTTTTTATTGACACTGCATGAACAGGTACTCTTTCACATCTCTCTATCCCTCTGGGTCATTTTTTAGTTAGAATTGAAATGGAAGGGATGTTTTCCTTCAGGCACGCACTTTAGGCATGCAAGTGGGTAAAAACTAGTCAGTCTGTTCATCCATCATTTTTTGTCTTGATTTTATTTTAAACTCACACACTGACGCCATAGAATAACGGGTAAAATGGGTTTTGGAGTTTGTGTTTGTGGATGTGGGTATTTGGTCGAGCTGGTTATTGTAGGTGAGGGCTTAGGTGCTTTCAAAAACATTTTCTTTTTCACTTCTTTTTGATAGTATATAATGAGTTATTTTCTTCACTCTGTGTTGATTGTATATATAATTGGTTTTCTTCTTCCCTCTGTGTGGTTCGTATATTATTATTTTTTTTCTTCTTCCCTCTGTGTAGATAGTGTATATTGGGTTATTCTGTTTGTCCTTCCCGTGTGTGGATAGTATATTTAGGTTTCTTTTCTTCCTCCCTCTGTGTTGATAGTGTATATTGGGTTCTTTATTTCTCCTTCCCGCGTGTAGATAGTATATTTTGGGTTTGTTTTGTACTTTGTTCTTCTTCCTTCTGTGTTGATAGTGTATATTGGGTTATTGTTTCCCCTTACCGTGTGTGGATAGTATATTTGCGGATTATTTTCTTCTTCTTCCCTTTGTGTGGATAGTAGATTTGAGGGTTGTTTTCCCTCCCTTCTGTGTTGATATTATATTTGGGGTTTGTTTCTTCTCCTTCCCGTGTGTGGATAGTACATTTTAAGTTTGTGTTCCCTCCCTTCTGTGTGGATAGTAGATTTTTGGGGTTCTTTTTCTTTTTTCTTGTGTGGACCGTAGATTTGAGGTTGTTATTTTTATCTTCTTCCCTCTGTGTGGATAGTAGATTTGGCAGTATGACTTGTATTCCTCCTTCCCGTGTGTGGATAGTAGATAACGGGTTTGTTTTTTGCTCCTTCCCTCTGTGTTGATAGTTTATACTGGGTTATTTTTTCTCCTTCCCGAGTGTGGATAGTATATTTTGGGTTTGTTTTGTCTTCTTCCCTCTGTGTGGATAGTAGATTTGGGGTTTGTTTTCCCTCCCTTGTGTGTTGATAGTAGATTTGGGATTTGTTTTCTTTCTCCTTTCCGTGTGTGGATAGTATATGTTGCGTTTCTTTGCCCTCCCTTCTGTGTAGATAGTAGATTTTGAGCTTTCTTCCCTCATCCCTCACACTTTGGGTTTGTTTTTTCTTCATCTCTGTTTGGATCGTAGATTTGGGGTTTGTCTTTTCTCCTTCCCGTGTGTGGATAGTTCTTGACAAAATCAATTAATTAATTAAATAATTACATAATTAGCGACAAAATAAATACGTTAATAAATTTCACAAATCCTACTAAACAACTATAATTCCTACTAACTTGACAACTGATTGAATTGTATTAAATAACTAAAATATATAATTATGCTTCATAATTATATTTAATACGAACTCGGCATACAATAGATCTACGGCCGACACAGTAAATACATCTTCTTATCAAAAACGGCTTATTATACACTTCAACTCGCAAAAATGAACTAAAAAACCTAACCAAACGATTCAACCACCAACATGATTTGTCCTTACACATCCCTGCTTCGACAGCGTGTTCCCAGTAGAACTTAAACCGAAAGATTGAACCACCAATGAAAATCAACCTCTCATCGCAGGGCATGGTTATACTCCGCCGAAACATACAACGGCAAACACTACTACCTATCAAAACAAGGCTTACACACTTTCGACTCGCTAAAGCGAACTAAATACCCAGCCGTGCGATTCAACTACCAATAGGATTCGTTATTACATATAACCGCTCGGACATCATAAACCCAACTTAACTCAAACCGAAATATAGAATCACCAATAAAAAATCAACCCCTCATCGCACTGCATGGTTATATTCCGCCGTAACATACAACCGCAAACACTACACTGACAGCATAAGTAAGGAATCAAAGTACATCTAAAATAAACATCAACTTAGGGAAAATAAATACATAAACAAATTAGATATAAATATTCCAAAAATCACCTATTCCAACAATTACATTAAAAACTTTCGTCCTAAGGAAATGTCACAAAACACTAGAAGTAAAGTAGCACTTGTCAATAAAAAACAGACAAGAAGTTATCAAACAAAGAAGAAGGAAACTCATAATGGAAACGGCCGGGACCTAATAACCAAAAACACCAAGCGAACTACAGAAAACATCAGATGCAAGGGGGAAAAACACATCAAAGTTCAAATTGAAACAGAAGTAAATCCAGGACAAGATGTAACGCAGACACCAGGATCCCACCTTAGACAAAGCACCTCGACAAACCCCGACTCCAACACAACCTAGCAACAACTCCACAAACGATAGTATAGGTGAAATGGTGTATCTTGATCAAATTCTAATTGACGAAACAGCAGGGTTAGAAAGCGCGGACACAGCAATAGTAACACCATCAACAACAACACCAATAATAGAGATACCTACAACAACAATAACAACATCACCACCACCAACAAAAACACCCAAAACAAAAATCAAAACTACACTATTAAAAACCAAAGCAACAGCAACAAAGGCAACAACTCTGACTACCGCCAAAGCGACTAAATATACAATTCACAATAGCCAAGAGGGAGGCCCTTCCACTATAATATCGCCAATAGAGATGGCACAAAATAGAAGCAGCAATCAAAGAAGCTAAGCGATTAGAACAGGAAACAGCATGCAAAGAATCTTATGAAACGGGACTAATTGAAGAAATAAATACAACTAAAGGCAAACAACCCATCAAAAGCAAACAAGCAATTAAAAAGTCCACCACATGTGTAGCACAAAAAGAAAACCTGGATAAACAATTACAATTACAATCGGAATCAACAAGGGACACAATACACAAAACCCCGGATGTAAAGCAGCCAACACAGGAGGATATATCAGGTAAGAAAAAACGAATTTATTTCAGGTAACCAATTCAACAAAACAACTAATATAAACACATTACCAACAAACAATCCAAACAAACCTCAACTAGGACCAACACAACAACACAAGAAAGTCCTAACAAGGAAAGACAACAGCCAAAAAAATACCCGCACCACCCAGTTGAGCTGACATTGACATCACAAGTAAAAACCCGAAATTCCTGCGAATCAGTAATATAAGTTTGGCTACAGCAATAACCAAACAACACGGGGGGTACCTTAAGAATAGTACGCCCAAACTCCGAATATATTGTCATCTGGTGTAGGACCAACCGCCAACTCGCTGAATATATGCAGATCAGCAACATTGCTGGAATACCAGTTACCATCAAAAGGCACCAGGCGGTCAACAAAATTAACACCGGTACACCCAAACTAAATACGAAACCCACAAAAACAACTGATACAAACACAGCTCAACAAATCACAAATGGAGAAAAACATACCAGCGGAAATTCCAAGACCTGTTTCAAAGCCATACTAAAACTAACGGGTGCTCAAAGATATCCAAGCATAGCTGATATTGAATATGATTTACAATTTTATGGAGTATAGTGCAAACGAACCATACGCCTAAAAGACAGCTATGGGAATGAAACCTCTACAGTCCTTCTGGAATTCTATGATCTCCCTCCTCAATCCATCAAACTAGGATAATATGCTAAAACAAAAAATACTAGAGACATAGGTTAACAAACCTAGATTCTGCAATAAATGTAAAAGATGGGGTCATTTCACCTCAATGTGTCGTTTTCATGCTAGATGCTACAAATGTGGAAACCACACCCCTTACTCACAGGAATGTGCTCACACCACTACATAATACATAATTATACAACTCGTGGATAAGAACCAGCTCGCTTACAACGAAGCAAATAAGTAGATCAAAACTTCGAAACCAAACACAGCCGAAAAGTTGGACATCGCCGGAACAAAAAAGGTCATAATATCACATCAACATCACACACCCTATGAACGGAAGAAACCTTGGAACTACGGGGCAACAAAATATGTCGAAACAAACACCTAACGAGGAAAACACGAATCCAAATAAATCTTCAGATAGTACTACAGGAACAGGAATACAAAGCAGTAGAGCAAACATCGATGATAATATTGATCATAGACTAATAACCAACTACATTAGTGCTTTCAATAAAGGAATACAGCAAATCTCCAACAACAGTCAAATAAAAAAAAGACATCTTCCAATTGCTTATACAATTAATAGGATCATTTTTCCACAACACCAATTAAACCCACAATAACTACACAACCAAATAAATATTAATGGATAGCGATGGATACAAACGCTAATATGAACTATGAAAGTAAGTAACTCATTTGGCAATGGAATTGTAGAGTACTAAAACAAAAAATCATGGTGAACTAATAGCAGCTATCGCCAACGCCAAACAAAAACCAAATATCTTATGTTTTGCAAGAAATACATCTAAATAACGCAAGCAAAGGTATACCCAAAATAAACGAGTATGATACTAGATTCCTTAAGAATAGGATCAATGGCATAAGGGGCGGGGGGGGGTAGCCATTTATATCCACAATTCTAATATAGAAGCCACCAAAGTTAACCTTAATATAGATTTAAATGGAAGCCCCATATAATACCAAATAGTCAACATCAAGCTAAAGTGTACATTAGTAACCATTTATAATATATATAATCCAGGAAGTACAAGTGCAAACCCCATACAAAGTTATATAGAAATATTTAAAGAAAGGGGTGGAAACATTATTATATGCGGGGACTTCAACACGCACAATATAGAATGGGCAAGTGATCATGTTGATACTAGGGGGAAAAATCTAGAAAAATACGTCATGGAACACCAACTAGTTATTTTAAACACTGGCACTCCCACCAGACTGGACCCAAGCACCGGTAAATTAACGCCAATAGACTTGACAGTTGCAACACCTAGCATAGCTCTCATTAGCGAATGGGAAGTACTTCAACAAAGCACGCTCGGTAGTGATCACTTCCCAATATGTATTGCAATATACACACAAAATGCTGCTGTTGTTGTTGTTGTTATTCTAGGGTTTAACGCCATTTTTCAGCACAAGATAGGCTATACATGGCGACCAGTATAACTGGTGCAGGAAGAACCCTGGAAAACCCAGTGAAGAAGAATCCACCGACCCACCACACAAAATGCAAAAGAACAAATAGAACGCACACCAAAATGGAAAACACAAAAAGCTGATTGGACCTCATTTCACCGCACACTAGGCAAAATACAATTGGCAGACCTACAGAACAATGACACCAATCAGTTCTACAATACTAAAAATCAGGCAATCAATGAGGATGCATCAAACAGCATACCTAAAACAAATGGCAATATATATAAAATTCCCATACCATGGTGGAACGAGGAATGCCGTCTAGAAATCAAGGAAAAAAGAAAGCCCTAAATCGATTCAAACACACAAGATTAGCATCTGATCTTTTAGATTACAAACACAAAGAGGCCAAAACTCAGACCATCATAAAAGAGGCCAAAACCAACTCGTGGCGCAAGTACTGTTCCACACTTAACAACAGTAGCAGCTCTAAACAAGTGTGGGCAAAGGTCAAGACAATGAAAAGAACAGTCCCAATATCACTACCAAAAATATCTGGAGCTGACAGTAACAAAGACAAAGCACTAGATTTTGCCAATTCCAGCAGTAACAACAACCATTCTAAAGAAAATTATACAACAACGACATGCCCTGGAGAGTGAATTCCCTCATC
This sequence comes from Sinohyriopsis cumingii, assembly GCA_028554795.2. Taxonomy (NCBI): domain Eukaryota; kingdom Metazoa; phylum Mollusca; class Bivalvia; order Unionida; family Unionidae; genus Sinohyriopsis; species Sinohyriopsis cumingii. Next base: position 34,189 of record JAPYKE020001023.1, on the reverse strand, counting down.
TATTCAAAGACCAACTAAACATTAACGACACACCAATCAACGATCAATTCAGCTTAAATGAATGGAGAAAAGCACTGCACAACAAAAAGTCCACATCACTAGGGGAAGACCAGCTAGGTTATGATATCTACAAACATCTACCCGCTAACATGGAGGAAATAATACTCAATCTAATTATCCTGATATGGCAAACTGGAAACATACCTACATCATGGAAACAAGCCGTTGTCATTGCCCTACCCAAACCCAGAAAAGATCCCAGAAATATCAGTTCATACCGGCCAATCTCCCTGACCAAAGCCATATGTAAAATCATGGAGACAATGATAAATAACCGGCTCAAACATCATCTGGAACAAAACCTTCTAATCTCGAGAACCTAAGCGAATTCAGAACTAGACGATCTAACATAGACCAGCTTGTCCGATTAGAGGCTAGCATCAAGCATGCCTTCAATGCAAACCGGAAAAAGGATAGACACCTCAATGCGATCTTTTTAGACCTCGAAAAAGCCTTTGGCCTGGTATGGACCAAAGGCCTAATCTCTAAACTCAATCAGTATGGTATTACAGGTCGCATGCATCGCTGGATCGCCAATTTTCTAACAAGGAGACAAATTAAAACTTGAGATGGGGATGCACACTCTGAAACATACACATTAGACAATGGAACACCATAGGGAAGTGTGATTAGCCCCATATTATTCAACATCATGATTAATGAACTCAGCAAATGTATTGATACCAAACATATATATTTATCACAGTTCGCGGATGATAATGGAATTTGGAAAGCGGGCAATCCAAACAGCCAGAACACTATTAGCCAACTGCAACAGAACTTAAATGCGATAGGCACGTGGGCAGACAACTGGGGATTCAAAATATCAAATACTAAAACAGTAGGAATGCTTTTCTCCCCACCAAACAAACGCAACAAAGTATACCCTAAACTATACCTTCAAAACACCCCCATAACCTTCGTAAAAGACATCTACTTTTTTAGGGATGCTGTTAGATGAACATCTCACATGGAAACCACATCTAACCAGTCTCATTAAAAAATGCAGCCAGGACCTTCAACCTGCTAAAAAGACATAAGGGGAACAACATGGGGAGCAGATCAACAAACCATGCTAATGCTCTACAGGTCACTAATTAGTGCCAAATTGGACTATTGCTGCTAAGTATATGCGTTTGCAAATACCAATCTATTCCACAAATTGGACAACATCCAATATAAAGCACTAAGGCTTTGCACAGGCACTCGGCCCAACATCTCATATGAAGAAATACAGATCCTAGCACGTGATCTACCCTACACCTGAGGCTGGAAGAACAAATTCTCAGGTACGCCACATGGAATTCAATCCGCAAGGAAAGCAACTTGAAGAAAACTATAATTAATAAATGCAAAACACCATTTAGGACAAAACTTGTCTCGAACACCCCGCAGCTAAAATGGTTCACACACTCTGTGCAGAACTAGGTCAAAGTGAGATACAAGCAAAACAACTCCAACTAGATTATACCACCCCATGGAAAAACAGCACCCCAAACATCAACCTATCCGCCCAAAAGCTTGGATCTAAGCTTCATAACCCAATAGGAATCCCAGCGGAAGTCCAAAAGATCATCTCCGAAACATGTTCAACACATATCAAAATATAAACGGATGGATCCAAATCCAAAGAGCTAAAGAGAACGGAAGAGTCCGTGGTCATCCCGGAGCACAATACTGAATTACGGGATAGACTCCCAAATGATTGCTCAACCTACACGGCTGAATTCTGGGCAATAAACGAGGCACTCAAATGGATAGCAACTACAACTACACAACAATTTGTTATCATCACCGACTCCTTCAGTGTATTAAAATCATTTGAATCCGGCACATCCAAAAGCAGGGGAAATCTAATGCAAAAGGCACTACAAACTCTAAGGGAAATATAAACCAAACAACAAAAACTTGATTTCCTCTGAGTACCGTCACACATCACCTTCCCAGGGAATGATAAAGCAGATCTAAGTGCAAAATCCAGCCTCATGAATAATATAATAGTGCCCAAATATAACAAATTTTGAACCCTGGAGTTAAAGCAGCAATTTGGAACAGGATGCTGTTAGCTAAAGAGCAAACCCAGCCACGTCGGCCCGGTTATAAACTAGGTATTAACCAAAGAGAACAGGCACCTTTGATAAGTCCTTAGGGACCTGAGTATTCAGCAAAGGGACCAGTATTCTCAAATAAATAATAAATCAATATTAAAATTAGAAGAACCTCAAAACATACTTTCCACTGTCTCTTCTCCCAGCTTGATGCATGTGTAACCCCAAAACGTATGTCCACTTTCTCTACCTCCACCCTGATGCATGCAGCTAAAACAACTAATCATAACAACATATCTATAAACCAAGGTCTTATCACAACAACAGAACATTATAATTCAGCCCTCTAAAATCAAGAATTATAAGGTGACCCAAGCCCAGTCATCAGGACCCTCCACACAAGATGGAACAAAAATAAACATACACAAAAACGATTATTTATCAACACATCAAACATGTAATTACCTAGCAATTACCTAAAACCAATTGCAAAAAACCAAAAAAAAAAAAAAAAAAAACCCCAAAAAAACACACCATGTTCTATTTTACAAAATAATTGTGGCAACAAACAGCAAAGAAGAGGAGTACAACATCAACGAATAAAAGTAATCAGGCCAGAACTACCAGGAAGTCAAATCAACAGTCAACATAACCCAAGATGACGTAACATCCTAGAAAACAAAAAAGGAGAAAGAAAACAACAAGAACAATGACTTTTACAATTGCCTTAAAACATGGGGTTCTTCCTTTGGCTCTTGAAGACCTCTTTCAGATAACTCTATATTTTGTGGCCCTAATTCCACATGATCCTTTCGGAACCACCTTCAAAATTAACAACTTCAATTCAAAACGCAAGACCCAAAAATAATTGAGCGACTAACACCCAGCTGATTGGCAGTTTTATTTGTCATGGTTTGTTTTCTTCCTTTCTTTTTATAACACGAGTACACTCTGTACACAAAATCCCAACTATTAAAAATTTATTGTTAAAACAAAATTACAAAACTCAATCGATTAGGTTAATTACACAAGTGGCTTACACAACATTGGAACATATCTTTAACGTCCAATCTTACAACTCGACTAAATTTGATCAAATAGGCCTTGGCGTTTCTAGTAGCGTTCTGGCTTCCTGTGACGTCGGGCGCGTCCTTAATATGTCTTTCCTCCCTTGCCTCAACAAGACATTATAATTAAGAAGTTTGACAATCACGCATAAACGCGGGATTGTAGCGGCTCCATACCTACAACCCCGATCAATTAAATATCCTGGCCATCAGGAATTAACAAGTCGCAAAAGCACTTACTTTGCGTAAGCGACTTTAATTAATTACATTCATTCATTCATTCATTCATTCATTCGCGCCATACTAATCCAAGGATAACACCAAAACCACCGAATACGGTAACAAACTTGATCAGGAAAATAAACTTAAAACAATAATAACAAACGACATTCAAATGACATATGAGGGATTCACTAAAGTCTATACAGACGGATCCAAAACAGCTGAACCACCAAGAACAGCAGCTGCAATATTTATCCCAGAATACAACATCCAAATGGGAACCAGATTACCAGATCACTGCTCAGTCTTCACCACAGAATTCTGGACAATCAATGAAGCAATCAAATGGATCGCAGACAATAGCATCCCAAACACTGTCATTATAAACGACTCCCTAAGTGTAATCACCTCAATTAAAAATCGCCACATTCGGACAAGAGAGCCTTTCCTTGACAGGACTTTCTATATGCTCAAAGCATTATCCTCAAAAAAACAAATAGTCGAGTTTATGTGGATACCATCAAATATAGGGATCCCTGGAAATGAACAAGCCGACCAAGTCGCAAAACTTAAATTAGGAGACCCCAGTCCAGCCACACTAAAATATAGTACCACAGAAGCAAAATGCTTTGTTAAAACCTATATAAACCAAACGTGGCAGGAACATTGGAATTCCACCCACAAAAGTAGGAAATTGCATTCAATCCTAAATACAGTAGGCCGATCCATTAAACCATCAAAGGGCTACAGTGTTGAAAAAAACAAAATAATTAACCGAATAATGACAGGAAAAAAAGGACTAGCAGGAAGTTTTGGAAAATATATAAGTCCAAAACTAGTGAACATAAACTGTCACAATTGTCACACTGTAGAAGACCTCAACAATATATTCAATGATTGCACAAAATACAGGAAAGCAAGGAACAACTTCCAAAAAGCTCAAAAAGAAATTCGATCACCCTATAAATACCCAGACTTCCTACATACATCAAATCCAAATAAGCACCTAACTAGTCAAAATATATTGAGATTTCTAGAAATAACAGGACTCAAAACTAAGATATAATCAATAACTAAATTAAATAACCATACAAGGCTGGCGGCTTTGAATTGTCACAAGAGACCCGATTATTCGGCAAAGAAGCCTGTCTTATAAAAATAATACTATACCCCCCCCCCAACACCAACCCATAACAAAGTTAGGCAAAACAATTAGGAACGGCAGCTTTATTCGTCCGGAGAGACCTGAGTGCTCAGCAAAGTCGCCCACCTAACCCCATAAATTTACAGTGCCCCCCCCCCCTTAACGATCCCCCACCCAAATAATATTATTCATTCAAATTTTGTTTAAAATGTACCCTCCCCCACCCCATTCAAAACCCATATGAAACTTAGGTAAACAATTATGACGGGCGGCTTTGACCCGTCCATAAAGACCTGAGTGAAGCAAAGTCGCCCGTCTATCCGAAACAATCTAGTGAAACCCCCACCAAATAATAATATTCAAATTTAGGGGAGGGGAGGAAAAAATAAAGAAAAAATTATATATTCTCTCTCTCTCTCTCTCTCTCTCTCTCTCTCTCTCTCTCTCACCTTCTCTTACTAATCTCAAAAACAGCACAGGGTAGCATCAGTTTCTCTTTGGCTACAATAATCAACAAAAATTTAGAATTCGCCTTAAACACCAACCTGGACCGGTGGACATCACCATGGACAACAGACGACGGCCTTCTCGAGCAATCCCTCCCTTGCCACGTCCGTACACCAAAAATAAATGTTCCAAATCTTTAATTGAGTGAGTGTAGGTACCGTACCGACTCAACAAAACAAGTCAAATAGAGAATAAAATAAACATTAGACATGAGTACGTGCTGGGTCTATTCCCGCTTGTGTCAACCTGCCATTCAGCTTGCATGAAACATAATGTTTCGCCAGCTGACGGCTAAAATTATCAGCACTCCTTGAGGGCATACAAGCCCGTGGGATGAGGCACTGTTTCCCTCCCCCAGGAACAATTATCAGGCTGTGGTGCGTCATAAACCAGTGGTACATGTACAACACAGTACGCACACCACTTTAACTTAAGCAGGCAAGCAAGCATTCGCGCCATAGTCAGCAGCGAACAGAGCAGTAATCAAGCACGCATTAGAAATGGAGCTAGCGACGGAAATACGTGATACGTGGACCGTCATGGGTTCAAGTCATGTGTTTTGGAGCTCCCAGTTTTTCTTCAAATTGGATGGTAAAATGTGATTGTATTCATTGATACATGTTGTGGATATATTCTTGAAGTGATCAGTTGTGGTGTGGTGTAATTACTATTTTTGGAAGTTTTCTTTCAAGTATTAATTTTGTGTTTTTAATATTTCTTAGTCATATATTCATTGAACCCATTTGTACTAGGAGTACCAGGAGTACGGACAATTATAACTCACTTATAGCTCACCTATAGTTCAGTTGTATATTTGGTTTGTTTAAGCCTTAATGGATTTAGTGAGTGCAAGTAAGAGCTAATCTGGGCTAAGCACATGACTTGGTATAGGCTCTCTTGATAACTGCTAACTCATGTTCATCTAAAGAGTGTGAGCTCTTTCAGAATCTATATTGCATGAGAAAGTTAGATAAAAGTTGACAATATGGCTGAAATGAAAATATACTACCTACAATAAATAAAAACAAAATAAATAAATAAATAAATAAATACTTGAATGTTTTGGGAGATTTTCATTAGAAAAGAACAAAAATGCTCTCTCAGCAGGATGTTATAGATGATGTGGACATTGAGAGAAAGTCTGAAAACAGTTTTGATGTTGCTCAAGACATGTTAGATAATGAAAATGAGGACAACACCAATTCAAGGCCGGATTTAAACTTATCAGAGATGGATGATATGGGGAAACCGAAGGGAAATCTGAGAAACATTGAAAATGTCACTGATGCTGATACCAAAGATGATACCAATGATGATGCTCTATTTGTTTCACAGACATCGCAAGCAGAACAAGATTCAGATGTAGACGAAATTAATGAAGGCATATACATGCAAATCAAAACCAAATTTGGAACTCTTAATAGAAGTGCCTTCAAAAAAAGATTGAAATCAACACTTGATGTCAAAGGTCTCAGGGATTCTAGGCAAGCTCTCTTTGATCTAGCAAAAAGGAAGAGATATGATTGTCCTGATGGTCGATTAAGTAGAACGTTTACCTCGAACAAATAGTGCTCCTGTGGAGGATAAGTTATCGGAAGATATTTATATTATATTCCATTTCATTGAAGGAGAAAATAATTACAGTGACATGAAAGCATGTATATCTAAATGGGCATTGAAACATAATTCTGAAACAAGATCATCCCAGCGTATAAACTCCATTCGCAGTGATTGTATATCACAAAGTCCGAAAGCTCCGGTCAATGATAGTGCCTTACAAAGAACTGATGAAGATGCTGATAGAATGAGCACAATATTTGCGCAGATAGCGATAATGAATGATAAGTTTGAAGAAAAATTCTCCAGATTGGAAAACCAGTTGGGTGATATTATCACACGGACAGAAAATGAGATCCTAAACTTAAAGTCAGACTTAGTGGAAACTACGAAGAAACTCAAAGAGGCGAACTCTCATATAGAACAACTGAAATTAAAGGAAGAAAAACTAATCAATGATAGTAGAGGAATGTATTTCCAGATGTCATCAATGGCAACCCGGGAAAATGAAATTAAAGAATTATCTTCTCATGTACATCAACATCTAGATGTGATCATGAAAAAGATTAACTGTATTGAGGGAACGTTAGACACAATTTGTACAAGACACAAACTTTTATACAATCAATCTAACAAAGGAAGTGGTAGAAACGTAGACTTGCAAATGAAAGAAAATCATGGAAATCATGATCAGCATACAAGGAGAGTAGACATGTTATCTCTCCATCTATTGATCAAGAAAATGTAGTACATGGACAAAAAGAAATACATAAAGAGTCTGCTAGAGCTCTTCCAGCAAATTTGCCTAGCAATGGTCCCGCTATGTTTACATTGAAAGATTTCCCGCCACTTTCACGGAATGATCGGACTAACATAACGGAAAATGTGAATCATAATCAGCGCACAGAAATAACATCTCACAATGCAAGTACATCAACCTACAATCAGCAAAAGAAATTAAGATATGAAGATAGAGCTAACATAAATATAAATGAAAACATAAATAAAGATCAAATAGGGCACAACAAATCACTAAATGATCAAAGAATGCTTCCGAATGACGAGGAGAGACAAAAAAAGGAAGATACATCGTATAGACATATTGAGACAATTATTACCAGACCCAATCAAAGGAATATAGAACCGGATGTGTTTGAACCAGTTGTAAGAAACAAAATAAGACGCATTCTGCTATCAAATGTCAAATCGAGAAAAAATATAGATGTAGTAAGGACAGCTATCGCAACTCAGTGCAAGGAGGAAGGTGTGACAGTAACATTCGTCCGCCTCGTAAAGGAACGACCCCATTGGGATGGATCAAATATATATACATTTCGACTAAATGTACTGGATAAAGATTTTGAACTGATGATGAATAATGAATCATTTTGGAGTTCTGGAATAAAATGTAGGGAATGGATAACAAACAGAAAATGGAGAGAAGGCTACTTACTTGATGAAACGCATGAGAATTACAAAATATATTCCTAATGAGCATAGCCATATGACTAGTAATTGCTTCTTAATTATAATTATGATCATTATTTCAACATGGAATGTACGTGGTATAATGTCTAGCACGCAGAAACTAATTGAATTGTTACCAGACACAGATATATTTGTTATCACTGAATATTGGCTTTGTACAAAGAATCTAACGTATTTAGATAAATTACATGATGATTTCAAAGTAGTTGCGCTACCTACTGAAGAGATACAACAATGCTATAGAGGTAGTGGCGGGGTTGCCGTATTTTATAGATCATCACTATGCAAAGCAAGCACCTTACAAAATGAGTTCCCAAATATTATGGCGGTGAAAATCTTAGTGAGAGACTTGGAACCTATAATTTTGATTGCAACCTACTTTCCCTCGACAACTAGAACTGATGATGCATATGACAAATTTTGTGAAAATGTTTTTGATGTGTATGATAGGTATTCTGCTGAAAATATATGCATAATTATAGGCGACATGAATGCAGATCTTGTGTGTAAAAATCCATCAAGAAGAGATCTTGCTCTCAAAAAAAAGAATAGAACAGAGAAACATAGTTGCTACGCTGGTGATAAAACCACATGAACATTACATCACGTATAGATCAAAAGACATGTCACGAACGTCCACACTTGATTATATATTAATACCTGAAATAATTAGAGGTGCTGTAAAAAGACACATAGTAAATGACAAAATTGATTTCTCAATATCGGATCACCTACCTATTACAGCGGCACTTGCAAAAGATATACTGAAGGAAAATAAAAAGACATGTGTATCTCCAAGAATGAAATGGAACTTGGCAAATCCATTAGAAATGAGCATGTATAAATCTGATGTTAGTGCATTCTTGAATTTCACCTAAGAGTGTAAAAAGGTAGAAGATATAGAGAAGTATAATGAATTGATAACTAAGAGTGTAATAACTGCATCAGACCGATATATTCCAAAGTCCGAATTCAAATCGCACTTGAAACCATACTGGAAGAAAAGTGGGCTTGAAAATTTACATCAGAATATGAGAAAAGCGCGCGGAGAATGGATCAAAGCAGGAAAAAATAGAAGCACAGAGTGTAGCATCAAAAGAAGATACAAGGATGCGAAAAGAAAGTTTAGAAAGAAACATAGGCAAGAGAAAAAGGTATATAAAGAGTGCATATTTGAAGAGATAGAAAAGAGTGCAGAAATGGGAATAGACGAATTCTATGCAGTCATACGGGAAAATAGAAAAGATAAATCGGACATTGGTAATATTGCATTTCGAGGGATAGAATCTAATACTTTGGATGAATGTGTCAATCTATGGAAACTATATTTTTCTGAATTAAGTGGTACAACAGATGAGGAACATAATGATTGTGTCAAAATGAAGAATATGTACGAAGAAAGCAAACTAGAGACTGATAACATAAAATGTAATAATATTACAGAGGAAGAAGTGTTGCAGCATATCAAGTCTCTAAAAACAAAAAAATCACCAGGCATTGATTGCGTATCGAATGAGCACTTAAAGTATGGTGGAAAATATTTAATCAGACATTTAACTGCCCTTTTTAATTACATGATCCAGTATGAGTATTTACCTAATGTATATAGATGTGGGATGATTATACCGATATACAAACAAAATGGTAAAGATAAAAAGGATCCAGTGAATTATCGTGGTATAACATTGACATCTTGTCTGGGAAAATTGTTTGAAAAAATATTGATGACTAGAATTCAAAAGTATTTAGACAAAATAAGCTTTCCACATCCTTATCAATTTGGATTTCGTAAGGAGGCTGGATTTATCTCCGCTGCTTTTACTCTTCAAGAATGTTTGATGTACTTTAATAATCATAACCTAATGTATATGCTGTTTTTCTGGATAACGAAAAGGCATTCGATAGACTGTGGCATTGTGGACTATTAAAAAACTAAAAATATTAGGAATTAATGCAAAAATATGGAGAATAATCGCCCATTCCTACACACAGTCAAGTGCCTGTGTAGCGTGTAGAGGATGTATATCTAACACATTTCCATTACGGAGAGGCGTTGGTCAAGGGCGTGTAATGTCGGCTTTTTTATTTCTCGAGTACATAAATGACCTATTGAATGAGCTAGTAATGACTAATTGCGGGATAACAGTGAATCAGATGAACATACCTGGCATGCTTTTGGCAGACGACACTACTCTACTAAGCTCTACGCTGAATGGATTGCAAATACTCGTGAATACAGCTTATCAGTATGCAATGAAGTGGAAATTGAAATATAACTCTAACAAGAGTAATTGGATGATATTTAGTCAAAGAAAGGAAGTGTACTCATCAAATGGAATTACTCTGGGATCACAGAATATTCCTAGAACAAAAAAGTGAAATATGCAGGAGTTACCTTTTCGCAATCAATGAAAAATAATGATCGTATAATCTATTCCTACGATAAAGCTAAACGTGTAACAAACTCACTATACTCAATTGGATTAAATGCAAATGGAATGAATCCTATAGTCTCTGTGAAAGTCTGGGAAAGAGTTATATTGCCATCTGCTTTGTATGGCTCAGAACTCTGGTTTAATATGTCATATCAGGGCATTGAAACAATGGAGAAAATACAACGATATTTCGCCCGGAGAGTACAAGGTTTCCCTCAAAGATTGCCTATTGGATCTACGACATTGTGCTTGGGGATGATATCAATGGAAGCTCGCATAGATAAGCAAAAACTCGTATTCCTTGGTCGCATGTGTAGAACATCAGCAAATTTAACGGCTAAAAAGGTTGACCCCCAACATAGCTACAACTCTTTTATATATGATATAAATACTGTACTCAAAAAGTATGATTTAGAAGACTATCTCAACGACTTTATTTTCACTGGAAAATTTCCAAACAAAATAACATGGAAAAACTTAATTGGGACAAGAATACAGATATTTGAGGAGAGAAAACATGAAATGAGTATCATAAATCCATCAGAGGGATTCGGTAGATTTTTAAAAATTAATCCAGGATTAAAAATGCATCATCTATGGAAAATAGCTTACACCGACTCAAGCAGAAAAATGGAATATGGGACATAATTTCGTATTGGAGGAATGCAAGCAAGACCTGGACTGTGTCCCCTATGTGGCAAAATGAGTCATGACCGTATTTTGCATATTTCGATGAGTTGTGCCTTAACCTCAGACGACAGAAACCACTTGATGGAAAGTCTATTTTCGTATATGCCTCCAGTGATTTACCGTGATTTCTGTGATCAGATAGATGATGTTATACTGATTATACTACTTGGTGGTTTAAATGATATATCAGAACGTTTAGAATTTGAGGCATGGATAAATATGATCAGACTATCTACCAAGTATTTCATTAAGATAAAGGATATTATATATTCGATTCAGTAGAGAACTCACTCAAAATATAAGGAAAGAAATACTTGTACTGGATTGCAAAGAGAGTAGGAAACTATTTTTGTTGTGAGGATACATTTTCAAATGTTCTATCGTATATATATCTCTATCTAGATTAGTAATGATTTTAATTTATTTATTCGTTTGCTATTGGAAATAATTCAATAAGTAACGAATCTACTATTTTTGTGATTCTATGTATTTAAATGCATTTCTTTTTTGTCTTCAAATCTTCAGAAAATGGAGGAATAAAAGAATATCATCATCATATCATCATACTAATCTCAAAAACAGCACAGGATAACATCAGTTTCTCTTTGGCTACAATAATCAACAAAAATTCAGAATTCGCCTTAAACACCAACCTGGACCCAGTGGACACCACCATGGACAACAGACGACGGCCTTCTCGAGCAATCCCTCCCTTGCCACGTCCGTACACCAAAAATAAATGTTCCAAATCTTTAATTGAGTGAGTGTAGGTACCGTACCGACTCAACAAAACAAGTCAAATAGAGAATAAAATAAACATTAGACATGAGTGCGTGCTGGGTCTATTCCCGCTTGTGTCAGCCTGCCATTCAGCTTGCATGAAACATAATGTTTCGCCAGCTGACGGCTAAAATTATCAGCACTCCTTGAGGGCATACAAGCCCGTGGGATGAGGCACTGTTTCCCTCCCCCAGGAACAATTATCAGGCTGTGGTGCGTCATAAACCAGTGGTACATGTACAACACAGTACGCACACCACTTTAACTTAAGCAGGCAAGCAAGCATTCGCGCCATAGTCAGCAGCGAACAGAGCAATAATCAACCACGCATTAGAAATGGAGCTAGCGACGGAAATTATTCCTGCTCCAGTAATGAGTGCACTAAGTGGTCTCGACCTCATAGTAGCCTCATGCTGGAGCCTTAGAGCGCAGGAAAAACGTACAACCCTGCTCCTAATTTGGGATAATAACGACAAAGAAGAAGAAATAGACGACAACATACCACTCAAAAGACGTAGAGGAGTAAGAAGGCGGCAACAGAGGGAGCGTACTCGGCAGACCCAGACTTGAAACCCACAGCAGCAGGGAAGTTGTACAGACCAGGTGGCTCAGATAAATTTAAGCCTCCCACACAAACTTTCTCCGTAGAAGCCTCAGATTTCAAAAATAAACCCTCCTGCGCAAATTAATCAGTGAAATTTCGACCCAGGATGCAATTTCAGACATAAAAAAAACAACAAAATTTGGGGGGGGGGGTAGGAAAATTTATTTGTGATTGCAAGGAAAGGACTGCTGATACTAATTTTATTTCACAATAAAACAATATAGTTAAAAATAAGATGAGTCGGAAAGTTAGCACAGTTGGAGAACCTCAATCTGCCAGATTAGCGCGAGAGCAATTAGCGGCATTAAAGAAGCTCATTCCGACAAAACGATTATTTAAGAGAAATGTTCGTGGTTACGAAGATATGCAACATGGAATTTCAGAAACTTCGGCAAAATGGTTGAAGCCAGTTACTAAAACAATCGAACAAACTATATATGGTGACGAAAAAGATAAGGAAGATGAGGAAGCCAGAAAACGTGGAATTTTTCGCGCGTTGAAAGGTATTGAGGATCAATCACGAACATTACCCGAGCGATTAGCAATAGCAGCAGCGGCGCAACAACTTGCAATTGCTGATGGAGGAAAACCTGGAGATGGAAAACCGGGAGGAAGAAAAATCGCAATGATAAAAGGGAAGTTTAATATCGATAATTTAAGAGAAAATTTCACCGATGAGGGATGGGAAATAATATCGCAGCCTCTCTCGACATTGTATAACATAGATGAGGTTGGCCAATTTGCGGAGGAATATTTTAGTGGTCGAACTGAATATTTGACTGCAGTAGGAAAAAAAAGATATGCAACTCGCGATAGTTGGTACGATATGGTATATAAAATTTACACACAAACAACATCAATAAGGAAGACAACGGATCCGCGTTACAGAAGGTTTTTAGAAACAGCAAGAGATACACAAAGAGATATTGTACAAAGGGAGAAAGACAGAAAACAACAGGAGAAAGACAGAAAAAAACAGGAAAAAGAAGAAAGAAAAAAGCAAGAAAGAGAAAGAAAACAACAGGAAAAAAAAGAAAAAACTAAAACACGAGGGAAAAAAGTAATACCACAGGAAGATATTCAACCGGAGGAGCCAATAATTCAACCAGAGGAATTATTAGTAGCTAGACCAAAAGAGAGAATACCAAAAAAGAAAAAAGAAAGTGATAAATCCAAATCAATGTTGCGCACGTTGCACGAATTCGATTCTAAAATTTCCGCTGATAACTATTTGAAGACTGAACTGTTTCATTTAATCAGAAACTATGATTCAGCAGTTGGAATGGCTGCGGATGATTCTGCGGAAAATAAAAAATTCTTTTTAAGGCCAGAATTTTTTGATATACTCAAGGAAGATTCTGAATGGCTGGCGGTAATATATTTTGGTCATTTGGGAAAACCAGTAAATTATGGAGATAAAAATTTTAATAAATTTATAAAGGATGTTGGTATCGAAAGAAAAAAAAGAATAGATGAGAAGTATAAAATTCGTCGATCATCTTCTACATTTCCGAGTGATGTATTAACTCCCTTTTTCCCTGTTCCTTCCTTTCATCCCCCTTCAGAACAACCACTTGGTTTTTCGCCATCCAAACAAGATAGCTCTGAACTATCCCCCCTTGATATTCGCCATACCATTCAATTACCTGAAATACGTGAAAAGGTGTATCCTTCTATAAAACGCCCCTCCTGGCGACCCGCACCTCCGGAACCAACAGCGTCAAACTACAGGGGTCCCACTGAGAGACAATTACTTTACGACCCTGAACGTAAAAAACAAGAAAGACATCCGGTTGGGACTCCCCAAACTTCACCAGAAACATATTCACCAGGGTCGTCGTCAGGGACATCACCAGGATCAGCAGAGGAGAAGAAATCTTCATCACCGTCAGATGAAGTATTTTACGTAACGCCATTGGAATCTCCAGAAACAAAAAAAACAGGAAGTGGATATTCAGTTTGCCCTGACAGTGTTGTCAACGACGTATCTCGCCTCGAAGTATTAATCGGAGGAAAGCGAGCAGGAAATAACTCCCGTGAGATAGTCAACGAAGTATCAGATATTTGTCAGCGATTATTTCGTGGCGGTATCATTAATTCTCACATTTATAAAGAGTTTGTCGATGAACTCATCGATTAAAACAATACAATTGAAATAACATGATTGTTCACAAACATCAACGCAGACCTAATCAGGTCCGCATAGTAAACTCTCGATTGCCAGTATACAAATATATTCACGGTAATGGATTCGGCGATATCATTGGAAGTCTTGTCACGCGAGTAATACCTAAAATTGGACCAATGGTAAAACAACTAGGATTAAAAGCAATAGGAAAGATTGGTGAAACTGCTGTTTCTGGTATCGGTAATTTGGCTAGTAAAGGCTTCAATGCCATAAAAAATAAAATATTAAATTTAGTACGTAAAAAGCAACCCGTCAAATTACCTAGCACCAGAGAAATGCCACCCGAAGTCAGTAAGGCCATAAATGACGCAGCAAATAAAAAAATAAATGATCTAGCACAAGAAGCTGCTATAACAAATCTAGCGCAGGAAGTTGCTAAGACAAATCTCGTAAATGAAGTTGCTAATACAAATCTCGCAAATACAAGTTTCGTTTCAGGTGATGGTCTTCGTTTTAGACGATATTATTAATAATAAATGTTCGCACAAGTGTCAAATGAAGTGTTTGACATGGATGAACCCGTAGGTAGGGATACATCAGTGCGAGATTTCCAGTATTTCTCGTACGATGTAGTTGAGCCAGATTCAAGAAATCGGAAGGAAATACAAGTCCACGATACAACAAGATATTTTCTTCCATCTGAGGCGTATATCGAATTTGTTGGTAAAATTGTTAGAACCAATGATACCAACTTTGGAGCAAATTTTAAAGTTGGATTTGTCAATAATGGTATTATGGCATTATTCAAGAATGCCACTTACATGATCGATGGAAAAGAGATTGAATCAATCACGAATAATGTTGATATAGCAACGACGATCATAGGACTAGCAAGATACTCGGATGATTTTACCAGATCAGCCGGTCCTAGTATGATGTTTGCCAAGGATAATTCTAATGAAGCTGAACATGATCGGTATAACATCGCTATACCATTGAGTCCAGGTGGTGTTAATCCAGCCACTCAGATGGCGTTAATAACTGGTGTCAATGACGATTACAATCTCGGATTTGCCACGCGAAAACTTATGTTGGTTGGTCCGAGTTTAAGATTTTCCTGCGCAATTCCGTTATCTCACATTTTTGGATTTTGCAGACATTTTAGAAAAGTTATTTACGGAGCGAAGCATACGATATCTTTCGTTCGAGATGCCAATGATGACAGAGCTATCTGGCGAGATGCAAGTGTGGATCCCCTTGATATCGGCAAAGTTGTCCTTGAAAGAATTACCTTGTGGATGCCAGCGATAGTTCCATCGATGATCATAGAAGAAAAATTATTATCATTTATGAATCAAGGAGGAAAATCCATAATGTCTTGGCTGACAACGATGACCGACTCTATCGAAAATGTTAATATTAACGGAATATTTACTTGGCGAATTGCGTCACAGCAGGGCTCCTCCGCACCTAGACACATCTTTGTTGCTCTGCAAAGCATGAATAGAAATGATCAACTGCATAGCCATATGATATTCGATCGATTAGAGGCGACAAACGTATCATTGAGAATAAATGGCCAACAGGAGCCATCCGAGGAAATAGCCATCGATTATGTCACCAATTCCACGGCACGCGCGTATCATCGATTATTAAGTTTCATGGGCCGCGATCAAAATATTGATACGGGATTGCAAATATCACAACTAGATTTTAATACTCTTTATCCCATCTATTACTTTTCCTTGGAACATCTCGATTTGGTAAAGCAGTCGGTTGTCGATATTCACTTCAAGGCCAGAATTAACACGCAGGGAAATAATGCAAGAGCAATCGCGGTTATTCTCAGTGATAGAACAATGATCCTGGAAGGCATCAGCGGTAGAATGAGAGTCATCGATGCACCCGTAGAGAACATGTAACAAATTCCAAATTTAGATTAAGTGATTATTAATATGCCATACGATCACGTCAGCGTAACTCTGACTCCCGGTCAGATAAAAAAGCTTCAATCGGCAACAACAGCGCGACGAGGTTTAAGTTTAACCTTGAAAAATAATCAACTTCACGGTGGACCTAACAAACTATCGTTAACTAAAAATCAACACGGACATTTCACCAGAGCCAGATCAGCAAATACTGGTATTCGCCTGAATCTCTCAATAGGAGCAATCAGAGATATGATCAAAGTAGGTGGTATTTTCCCGCTATTGGCCGCTATTCCAGGATTGATAGCTGGGGCCCTTCCCCTGATTGGAAAAACAATAGGATTAGGTGCACTCGGTGGGATAAGTACTGCATTAGGAAAAAAGATCGTCGGAGGAAGATATCGCAAAAAAAAGGGAGGGATATTCCCTCTTCTTGCTCCTCTTCTTCTTGCAAAAGCGATGCAGGCACAAAAACAAGGATCCGGTCTTTACCTAAGACGCCCCCCATACGGATCCGGTCTAAGTCGAGCCTACCAGCCTCAAATTTAGATTTAATCAGTGAAGCAAAAAAAAAGAAAATAAAATTTTTCAGAGGCGTATTTATGCGAGATCAACTACCTGACAAACCAAATCCTACCGAGACAGGAATAATAAATCTCGATAAAAATTCCGGTCCTGGCACTCACTGGGTTGCATATGCAATTAATCCTCGCGAAGTTATTTACTTCGACTCATATGGATTAGCACCACCAAATGAATTTATCAAATACGTGTCAAAACTAAAACTTCCGGTTTGGTATTCAACACTTCCAACACAAACATTAGCAGATCCACCAATATGCGGCCCGGAGTCAATTAACGTCCTTGATGCAATTTCAAAATCATCCAATCCTTATCGCAAAATTTTATTTGAATATACCTTAGATAAATATCATGGTTGACATTTACGGTAGATCTCTCTTCAGAAATGAAAAAAAAGGAGCAGTCGACATCGATACATCAAAGTTTGCAACCAAGAGTGATATTAACAATCTTTTATCGCTGTCAGAGGTGGATCCTGGCGAAGTTGCTGTTTTTCAAAATACCGAAGGAAGATTACAAACCAGCAACGTCAAAATAACTGATATAATCAAGCGAGAAGAATATAATGATCATATCAGTCAATTTACTCGTCAATCGGATTTGGTATTAAAATCTATCGCTGATATTACCGATATCATTGCAGAGTTTCCACCAAAGGCCGATCTCGTGAATATAAAACAAAAAAATAATGAGTTATCAACGGCGTTAGTATTACACAGCAACGCCCAAGATAAAATAAATAAGCGACTCAACAAACTATTTAGCGATATTAAAAAATTCGACGATGCATCAAGTAAACTTGGAAAAAAACTTGACGAAGATATAAAAAAATTTACGGATACCTCCTCAATTACACATGACGAACTTAATAAAAAAATAACAAAAATCAATGAAGATATCGAGCAAATAAACGCAGCTCGAATATTGGCGAATCAGAAAACAAATTCCGCAGCGAGTAAAGTATCAAACGATGATATCGAAGCGATACGTGAATTAGTGCAACAAAAAGTCGATAAAATATCACATGATGCAACAATGAAAAACATCGACGATACCATTAATGAAGTTAACGCCCGTATCATCGAGATGTTTAATATCGCATATAGGAAACTCGATACATCAGTGCACGACAGAGAAATAAAAACTATCAATGATAAATTTCTTGCTGTAACAACAAACGCCAACGAAATCAGCACAAAATTATCATCAATGAAACTTGGAAGATTATCGCGAATTTCGATACCAGAGGAAGTAGAAACAAAAAATCTACCCTGTAATGTTCCATTTGTTGTAGAAACACGAAAAGAGGCATGGTGGACACCCGTGAATAACACATTTAAATTCAACCCGCCAATTGATGGATATTATCGAATGTTCATTCAATCTTCGGTAGGTTTTAAAATAAAAGCCGCGGGTGGTAAAATTTTTGGTGAAAATTTTAATTATGTTATGTACGCAGGTTATGATAATATATTTGTGTTAGAACCACCGGATAGAACCAACATGGGACCATTTGGTTATAGTATAGTTTTCGAATTTTTATCCAAATATATTCGAGATTAAATCATGCAATTGTTATCGTAAGATACTAATAAATGACCGCATCGGATTACCGATATAATCAGGCGCGATCATGGCAGGATTCACTAAAAAAACTTCTTGATGATTATCAGACAAAAATAAGAAAGTATCAACGAAGATTAGTTATTATTGATGTTGCTGTGTACGCTGTATCAGCCGTAGTCGCCGGTGCAGGAATAATTCTATCCGCGGTAACAATGATAGCGCCAATCGTAGCAACAATAATAATCTCGTCAACAACGACAATTGCCGGTGTTTTAAATATCATCGCGAAAAAGATATCCTCGTGCACAAGTGAGAAACTATCTTCGTACAAAAGTAAACTAACTAAGATCAATGACGCGTACTCAAAATTATCATCGTTACTTTCGGAGAGTCTTAATGACGGTATTATATCCGATCTAGAATTTTCTTCGATTATCAGTATCTACTCGGAGATTGAACAAATGAATATTAATAATGTCCGAGTTAGCCCAGATCGTGACAAACACGACGCCGCCGACAACAACGTTAATATCGTTAAGTTCAACGAAACCAGAATTTAGCATTAATTTCTCAACACCAATCAGCGTCAACGAAATTGCATTAACACAATTACGCGTCTACAATAGCTGGCCTAATGTTAGATCAAAATCATTCGGTAATTTGATGCCAAATAATTCACTTGTTTTTGCAAATAAAAATAAACCCGATGGAACGCCGGATTGGATCGTCGTTGGTATACCAACGGGCAGTTATGAAATTGATCAGCTGAATAATGAGTTTACTACCAGAATATCAAATTTAACCGGCGATGCTACTCCGGGAATAAAGATATCTTCACATGATCCAACACTATCGTCAATGATAGAAGTGAAATCACCGTACGTGGTAGATATTTACCAATCATCGATTAGAAATATATTAGGTTGGCCCGAGGTCGCACCTCTGGTAGAACCAAAAAAATCGGATGTTATTATTCCAGGTTGGTATGATGAAACCCTTCCAGAACTACCGGAACCAAAAAAATCGGATTTTACAACCGACGAAGGATGGTACGAAAATACAAAACACAAACCTTTGATCCACAGCGCCATCAATCTCATGAATAACCACAAAATTAACCTAGTAATGTTCGCTTTCACTTTTATTAACAAAAGAATTCTCTCATGGCTGCCTCTTCCTAAAATCCCTCCAGATGTGAAAATCTTCGACGCTACCCACATTAACAGGATAATAACCCCCATAGACGGTATCTTGGTAAGAAGAACACTTGACGAGTTTATTCAAGAACACGAATCACAATTAAATTTATTGCGGGGATTATTTCATGAATGCATCCTAAATAAATCTGGTTCATGTAGCGAAATTATAAAGCACGTGAAAATTTTAAATCAACTTGCGAATGATATTGAATATTATCATGATATGTTTATTCGGGCGATAGTCGACGATATATCAATTGCCGACTATGTTCTCCCTATTAGCAAATTCGAGTTGATCAAAAACTCAGGAGAAAAACAAAAATTCATGAGAGTATTTGAATTAACCGAGGAAACACTGCCAAATTTCAAATTTCCCAATTCTGATTTTGATGCGATGAGAAAATCCGTCACTGATACCATTGATGATTTATTTCCGAAATTACATGCCGCATGGACTAAAAAAGTACATTCAGAATTGATTCTTAAACACAATAACGATCCTGACAAAGGTGGACGGCACATATCGCCGGATATCGTTAATATAACGGAAGTTATCGCGATTTATCTTCACGCGGATGTTGTCGAGGGTAGCTATAATGTTGATTCGTCAGTGTCGAATCAAGCGAATCAGGGATTTGTATTGTATTCGTTTTCACCTAGTGCCTCTCCTGGTTATTTGATAATAAAAGAACCAATGAATCCGTTTTACCTGCGATGTCATAATCGATTGTTGACAAGAATAAATTTCAAACTAACGGATCAGAAAGGAAATTTACTTGATATACGAGGAGAAACTGTAAGTATCAATTTACTAGTAAGATCGTGAGAGTCAATCTATCTCCCAGGAAAAAATGGGCGAAAAAAATAAATAAAATCCAGGGAAATTTTCAAAATTAATCTTTTTTTTTGTTTTGTGGAGATATTCAGGAATCGGAGGATTCCCTAATTTTACTTTCATCGACAAGTCTTTTCAATTGTCTGACACGCGAACTTGTAATTTTTCGTGATTCATACGCGTCTGATAAAATCAACCTAGCATTCTCCACCAACATCGATAATTTAACAAAATCCTCGATGCGATCATCGCTGACTGTCGAAAGTGATTGGTATATCGCAATCTGGATTTTCTTTATTAATTTATACTCCGACGGTAGCGTGTATTTGTATTCAAGTTTTCCTTGAACAATTGTTTCGAATTCCGATCGAATTTTATTTGTATCCAACTCCGATGGTAGATCTATCTTTTTCTTCAGATCATCAATCGCTCCAATGATATCGTTTATGGTTTCCTCATTCATTATATTAATTTTGTAATATTCAATTATTCTTCGTCGGATATTATTCGAGTGTAGAAAAACTCGATCCACTCGCCAAATCGATAAGAAAATGCTGCGCTAGTTATTTTTTCTGCCGCACGATGCACCGATGCTGGATTAATACTGAAATATTTTGCGGCGGCGGTCATCGAAGTGAATACAATTTCTTCATTTGTCTCTTTATTTACTGATATGACCGACTTAGCCGATCGTGAACCACCGGTATTACCAAATTTTGAATTTTCACTCGGAGTCACTGCTCGAAGATTGGAAAGTTTATTGTTAAGTTTATTTCCGTCAATGTGGTCGATAACAAGACCATCCCTGATAGGTCCTTTGTGACATTCGAACACAAATCTGTGACAGAAATAACTTGTTTTGTATGCGGTAAACATGAGATAACCCGAATTACAAATATTACCAATATTTTTCTTTGTTCTGATATGTCTAACGGTACCATCCGATGATGCCTCGTAACCCTCAATGGTAGGATGAGATCTATACTCGCTCATGATTTTCATTGTGGGAATCGCTGATTTCATTTCCATATACAATATTCTCTTTGTTTAAATCATAATTTGCTTTGAAACGATTAATATAATCTTCTTCACATTTTATCACTGACGAGGATCTTTTTTCATAATATCTTCGTAACTCACGATATTTTTTCCCTCCACAGGAGAAACACAATCGTGTCTTTCCTCGAATGCCAACTTGACAAACTAAACATCGCTGTGGTCCCTTGTTACCTCGTCGAATTTCGTATATGTGAGCGCCACAATATTCACCTCTGCAGGATTTATCACATGATTTTGTTGATCCGACTGTTATCCATTTGCATTGCATTATATAATTTAAACATTTGTCTAAAATATAATAATGGATTTATTTGATCTTGATGAGGCAGAATATATCATTCCAGAAGTTGATCGTGCAAAGAAGGAATTTTTTGATGATGGAGCGATTCATGTTTGGTCAACTTGGAAAACTAACTTCGTTGATGCTACGATGAATTTGGAGCGAGCGAAAAAGATAATCGAGCATATAAAATCTGAACACAAGGAGGAGCGATTTATCTTTGGAATAAAATTTATTGCACAAATGCCCGATGACACTTGGATCATTCGCGATAAACGAGATCCAGTACGCGGCGGTAAGAAAAATGTTGTTCTTGATAAGAATTCGAAGCCGGGATTGTTATTGGGGATTGACGGTCCTTATTATGCTAGAGCTTATCCATCTAGCTCTGTTGTTTATGGAATTTATCGGCTGAATAATAATCCTGATGCGAAAAATCTACCTGCGATGAAAGAATCTCCGATGATAAATTGTGTAGCTGAGCGAGTTATCGAGCACATGAAAAACGCTCGTCGAGGATCTGGCTTGACTCAATTGAGATTGGATAAAATTAACACGTGGGCAAAAACAGTTGTTGATGGCGCATCGATTGACGATGTTGCTGCGCTGAGTAAGAAACTTAAATTTCCTATCACGGTAAAAACATTATCGGGAGAAATACTATATTCATCGCCGTATAATTCTCGAGGAACACCAATCGAAATTGTTGATCATAATTCACATGCATGGACTCAGTCAGTAATGATATTTCCGAGGGATCGTTCTGTTAAATTTTATCCTGTGGAATCTGGAAAAGACAATTCCGATGCAATGTTTAGGTTTATCAAAATATTAGCCGCGTCTGATCCAATATCGATTTGGTTATTTTCTAGTGAAGAAAAATACGATCAATTTATCTTACCGCGAGGAGATATTTACCGTGATGAAATATTACACGAATCGATGAAAAATATCGCGGAGAAGTATTCATCAAATCCTGATCAGTTACTGACAAACTGCTTTACTGTTCCGTCTGTTGCTGCTCACGCTGCTAGAGAGAGAAATTCGTGGAAACCCACAAGGAATGAATTTCTCAATGATATTCAACTTAGTTGTATCGAATACGGCCATGGAGGATTATGGAATACCAAATATTATTTCGAGGATATGATTTCCGTTGACATGAGCGCGTGTTATCCTGGAAGTTTCCTTGGATATGGCGATTGTGCGGATTACTTTGCTAAATTCGGCCATCCCACCAACGAGATGACGAGAGTTGCAATTAACGGACCATTACCTGATTTTGTCATAACAGGATTCGCTCATGTTACTTCGTTCGAGTTTGCTGAAAATTTGCATAAAATTTGTTATATTTGGTTTGGTCGGCATTTATCTCAGCGAAGATGGGTCCCTACGGTATTGTTGAGATTTATGCTGGATTCGTCGATGTTAATATCGTTGACGGTAAGTGAAGCGATTATATCCTATAGGAAGCAAACCGAGGTGTGGTTACCCACGGATTGTGAAAACGCGAAAGATATTGGAAGAAAAATAATTGGTAAATTTACTCAAGGAGGATCAGTTGATCATAAACATCGCCACGCTAGGTTATTTATCAATGATGCTGAGATGGATTTTATTATTGCCGATACAGTATCGCGTGGAATATTTTGTAACAGAGAAAATATTATTATTGATGGAGAAAAGTTGGGTACCGTGATTAGTTATCTCGATGGAGAGTCAGCGCAGTATACGCATTTAAGATCATCGATGCTCGCTTACGTCAGTATCAATTTGCTGTCGATGATAAATAAATTTGCTGATATCGCGGTAAGGGTTGCAACGGATTCGTTTTATATCGATAAAAAATTTCAGTATAGATTGGAGAATTTAATCGCTGATGGGGCTTGGGGAACTTGGAGAATAAAAAACGAAGATATTCTAGATTATTGCGAAGACGCTGATGTAGAAGATTGCGATAAATTTCATAAAGATAAATGCGATGAAGTATCAACAGCAGCATCCGCATTCGATCCGATTTCACGTAACAAATTTGTTTACATGAATGGCCCTGGTGGTAGCGGCAAAACAACACGAGCAATAAATTTATTTTCAAAATCTGATATGATCGTGTTGACTCCAACTCACAGATTAGCGAGAGAAATAAGACAACGCGGCGTTAATTCTTGTACGTATCATAGTTATTTCAAGTATAGCGGTGGATTATGGGATTCAGCTCGAATGGGAAACAAATATATCAACAAGATTATAATATTTGATGAAATTTGCACAGTAAATTTAGTTTTGTTAAAATCAATCCTGGGTTGGTTGGAAGAAAAAAACACCGCTGTAATAATGTGCGGAGATCACGGCCAACCTGATCCTATTGATGGTGAATCTCCTCATAAGTGGCTTAGAAACTTTGTAGATTATTATGAAGAGATTGATGCTGATTATAGATCTAATGATATTTTACTGACCGAGTTTAAAAAAATAATTCGGCTGCAACCTAATAAATTTCAATGTGATGTAATGAGAAGAATAATCGACGAGACTTCGATGGATAATTTTCTAAATTTGTGGCGTCCAGATCATCTGATTGTTGCTAGCAGAAAAATTGTTCGCGATGCTATTCAGGAAATGCTATTCAAACTTCATTGTGAGAAATTTCCAACATTGCAGGTACCATTGTGTTACAGGCCAGCTGATACCAGGAAACAAAATATTAATGTTACTTTGCCACGCGGAGAAGGAAAAATATTAGTTTTGAATGATATTATTTTCGTTGATATTAATCTTGTTAATGATGCGATAAACGCGGAAAGATCGCCATGGAAACTCGGATACGCAGCAACGATACATTCGTCGCAGGGATTAACAGTAGATGGCCAGGTCTGGCTCGTCGATGATAGAATTTCCTGGTCAAATTTAGTTTATCTAGCAGTTTCTCGAGTAAGAAAATTATCTCAATTAGGTAGAATTAAATTTCACATAAGTGACGATGGCGGTAATTGAGTATCTTTCGGTATTATTTGTAATTCCTCCTTGGTAAATCCTCGTTGTGGAGCTAGTGAATCTAGAAAATAAATTGCTGGTCTTCCTGATGATCTTGTTACGGCTGATATTTTATGTGTCGTAACGCTCCAAGTTGGATCGGTTGCTCTTTTTCTGCCACCCTCCGCTTCTCCTTCCTTGTATAAATATCTTACAATAACGCTACCTAGCACAGGCGGAATTGTGGAACTTCGCTTTAGTGGTATATTTGGTTTTGTAATTGCAGTTGCGGGCTTCATTGATATTGTTCGTGTTACTTCGTTATTTAGTGCGTTAATCACGTGAGGTAATCTTGTTACCCAATCGTGAGATCGTTTATCCTGGATAAATTCTCTCGCGTATTGATATCCGAATAATCGTTCTGCAAGAGTTTTATTGAATCTCTCAACGATAGCTTGATTGTGATGAACACCTACAATACCGCGACGGATTTTAACATTATTCTTTTTCATCAGTGAAGTAACCGCGCCAAGAAATTCTCGACCTGGATCAACCTGGAGAAGCTTCGGCCATGTTAATGGAGATCGTGAATAAATTTCGCTAAACGCCTTAGCAATCTCTGTTGCTGTTTTATTCGATAACGGTTCCGCTTCCTTGTATCTGCTAGCGATATCAACAACCGTCAACACGTATTTATATGTGACTCCGTCGACGGTATCGTAAGGAAGAAACATAAGATCAGCCTGATGGACTTCATTAGGGACGCTGACAGAGAAACTCGCATATGATATTTTCTTAGGCGGAGGAAGATAAATTTGCCAGGCCGCTTGTCTCGATAGCCACGATTCAGCGACAGATTGCTTTACTTTTGCTGCCTTGGCAAGTTTAGCTATTGCTGATTTTCCTCGCCAAAATCCTCGCGGAGAATAATATATTTGCTCCATTATAAATTACCAGCACCTAGTACTAATTTACCTTTCATTGCTCCTTTTATTAACCAAGTTGCCAATTTCTCTTTGAAATTTTTATCAGGAATTGCGTCTATTGCGTGAATTAATTTAATATCAGCGAGATGTCGTTGTTCTAAATCTCCGCTACGATATGCAAGATCGTGATAGTAGCATGCGTTATCGATAGCGTTTACTGGATCCTCGCCAGGATTTGGTTGATTATTACTGTTAAGTCTTATATCGAGCCTTGTACCAGGTCCGCAGTAATTATATCCTGGTAGATGCTTCTCTCCGGGATATTTCGCCCAGGGAGCTCCAGGTAGATTTGTTAAGGAGGCAGCGATGTCTCCTCCGGTTCTTCTACCTTTTTTTTTACAAATCTAAACTTGATTGTCTTGCAAACTTCACATTCACCTTTGATTGCATTCCTGTTGTTGCGTGTAACGACTTCGATTGGATTTAGCGTAGCAGTTCGAGTGCGACACTTAACACAATATGAATCCATAATATTCTAATAACATGAATGTAATTGATTTTTCAGCCACAAAGAAACGCGAGCAAGTAAAACATATCGCGGCATTACCAAATTCGATCAGAATGATAATCATTGGACCATCGGGATCTGGAAAAACGCAGTTGTTGTTGAATTTGATAATGCGATGGTTAAAATGGGATAAATTGTATTTGGTTGCGCCATCCGTTGATGATCAGAGATGTTATCAGGTACTAAAAGAATTTAGCGATAATACTGAAAAAGGAACAATAGAATTTATAACGGATATCAATGAAGCTCCATCGGTGGAAAATTTAGATGGCGATGTTAATAATCTTGTTGTTTTCGATGATGTGATGCTGGATAAGCAAACTAATCCAGCTAGGATATTCTCGCGTGGCCGACATAAGAATACCGATGTGATTTACGTGACGCAGCGATATACGCAAATTCCAAAGGTGATTAGAGACAATTGTAATATCTTATCGGTATTTAATGGCGTTGATACTCACACGCTGAGGAATATTCATCAGACTTGGTGTAACGGCGACATGGACATAAATAAGTTTAAAAATTTCTTTAGTCACGCTCAGGCAACACCACACGGTTTTGTCACGATTAATCTTCATGATCCGCGTAGTAGGTATCGAGTTGGTCTTGATCAAATTTACTCATAAAATTGCAGCCCAATCTTGCAATCACAAATAAATTTTCCTACCCCCCCCCCTAAATTTTGTTGTTTTTTTTATGTCTGAAATTGCATCCTGGGTCGAAATTTCACTGATTAATTTGCGCAGGAGGGTTTATTTTTGAAATCTGAGGCTTCTACGGAGAAAGTTTGTGTGGGAGGCTTAAATTTATCTGAGCCACCTGGTCTGTACAACTTCCCTGCTGCTAACCCACCCACTACGAACCACCAAAACAATCCCCCCCCCCCAGTCGACAGGACTTACAATAAATACAGGACCAGTCTTATTAATCCGGCTGCCCAGTATAAATCGATCAATGACTGAATCGCACAAATAATGAAGACACTGGAGACGTATGCGAGAAGTTACTCACACCCCAGCTAAATCACCAAGGCAGGAAATCCCACATGACACACTGAGAAAGGCAGGGCACTTTGTCAATGTCGTAAAATACCTAGCCTGGAGAACACGAGACACCAACAGACCCCGACCGGCACAATGGTTCTACGGTGTAAGAATTCTCTCTCAATACTATGAGAATAATTTACCAGCTTGCGGAAGCGGCAAACTACGTGTCAATAATACATGGCTACCACTTTCCAGATACCATCAAACACAACAAGAGAAGTGCGGCGAAAATTAAAGGAACAGAAGACCGCAGGGGAACTTTCAGCTAGCCTGCCATAATATCCCTTCTCAGTGTTCTAAGTTGCCTATTAACAAAGTGATTCCACTTTGGCTTGGAATTACCACTCGATAGTACCAATACACTGATCTGATCCTTTATCCACCGCCTCAAAATTAACAACTTATTACACCTAATAGTCACTATACAATTTTTTGAGTCGCTTAGACATGTCAATAAATACAAAACATAGGGTATTAACAACGTACACAATGTACTAGAATTTTTTCGAACAGTCAAAATACAGGACAAGTCTGAAACTCAAACAATTTGACAGAATTGCACAGGTGGCTTACACATTATTGGGTTTATTTATTGCCCACTAGTAAAACTGGAATTTATTTGAAATAAAATACGTCCTGGCGTTTTAGGGCTATTAGTGGGTGCGCAAAACTAAATCTGATTGGCAGTGAATATATCGGTTCGTACTCTTACTTGGAGTAAGCAGGTTTGTAAAACCGAATCTGATTGGCAGTTGAATCTTTTGGTTGGTTTTCTAACTTGATGGTATCTGGTATGTAAACTCGAGTTTGATTGGAAGTTGAAACCTTTGGCTAGTTTTTCTACTCGGGCTAGCTCAAACATACTAACTATGTAAGGCTGCATCTGATTGTAGGTTGAATTCTTTGGCTGGTTTTGCAACTTGTAAGGTTCGATATATTAACTCAAATTTGATTGGTAGTTTAATACTCTTGTAGAAATTTAGCTTGTAATATGCAACCAAGATTGAATAAATCTAATTAAGGGCTGAATTCACAACTAATAACTTATTTATTTTAGTTGGGAATATGTGGTGTTAACTATGATTGGATATGCTAACTGAATTTAATTTAACGCTCTTATTCGTTGGCGGATCGGAAATTGTTTGTTTGGGTTTGAGAGCCGATCCTAAATTTCTTTCCACCTTGCCTCGTCCAGACAGACGAATTAAGAAGTGTGACACTCAAACATAAACACGGAACTGTAGCGGCACCATTCCTACAGTTCCGACTAATTAAGAATCTCGACATTCGAGACTTAACCAGTCGCAAAAGCACCCGGTTCATAGGCGACTTTAACTTTTTATTATTCATTCATTCGCGCCATTCAACATTGAATAAACCAAGTAACTACCATTATAAAATGAAGACGCTGCAAGACAGTCTGGATAATTTGGGAATGATGGAAGAAATGTTGGTCAAACTGGATGACGATTTTTGTTCTTACAGTCCCCATCGAGTCAAAATGGAAATCAATAATTTAAGAAAATCAAAGGACATATTAAAGGAAATGATTAAAGAAGAAAAAGAGGAGAATGAGGATGAAGACGATATAAGAAGAATGAGCGAATGGAATGAAAATATAGAAAAGGAAGAGGAGAATGAGAAGATGAAGAAAAAGGAACAGGAGAAGGAAAAACATGCGGAGGAAAAATTGTCAAAAGAAGAAGACAACAATAAGAAAATTAGGGGAAAAGAAGAAACTGGAAGAACAAGAAGAAAACCAAAAGCCCTTTTCCGGGCGACTCATATACCTCGAAAAGATATGTGTTTGATGTTCGTCAATGTATGTATGTATGTATGTATGTATGTATGTATGTATGTATGTATGTATGTAGTTACGTGTGTGTGTGTGTGTGTGTGTGTGTGTGTTGTATATATTATATATGTCTATGTCTATATCTCTACTGTATTTGTCTCTCCCTAGAGGAGCGCGTATTCAGGTCAACCCTTGCTACATGGTTACCAATCTCCAATTCATATTGACCCTTATCAGTCCCAATCCATTGTGGCTATACATTCTCTATGTTAAATTCCCACTGACCCTAGAGTGTCCCACCCATGTTAAATTCCCATAGACCCTAAACGTTCCCACGACCTTTTTGACTGGGATTTCCATAGACCCTATAGTATCCTTTATTCCTCCTTTCATATCATGTTTCTTTCATTATATCCAACTGTTGCACCTATTTGCAATTTCTGTCAAGTTGAAAATATTTATGTCGTAAAGAGAAGTATTTAATGAGTGCATGCTTAATAACTCCTCATTTGTAATGGCCAATTAAAGTCTGTCAAATGTCAATAAGGAATCATTTAATAAAATTTCTTCCAATTAATGAGTCAATTCATATTGATGATTAAAATCGTAATTGAACTCTTCATTGACTGGTAGATTTCTTTACAAAACAAATTAAAATGAAGAGGAAAGCGCCTCCTTTGCTCGTAAATGTGCTCGTAAATTTGTCTGTTGGCTTCTAAGACGGATTCGAACTTGTTTACTCACAAAATTGTTTTTCTTAATGAAAATGGTTGTTTTTTTTTGTTTTTTTTTGCATTAGCAAGCCCATAAAGAGAAAAAGCAAAATTAATCTTGATCGTTTTTTTCGTCGTGGATATGTTTCTATTTAGCAAAAAAATTGTCATATCAAAAAAGGAATTTAAAAAAAAATTGAATTGCGCCATAACAGAGTACATTAAATGCAAATCTGTAGAACACCATGATCCAGTGATATAACAAATTTCATCTTTTTTCGACTTCTCTCTTGTGTTTCTTCTTCTTTGTTAGTTTTCTTTTGCTTTGTTCATCATCATCATCATCATCATCATCAAGGAATTTAAGCCTTCACCTGGGTCAATATACTAAGTTTCAAAACGAGCCATGTCAATTAGAATATAAATTGCTTCCAATGTCATTATTTTAGTCCGCTGACGGTTTCTCTTTTAAGTAGTTTTAACTGCATCTCTCTTCCTTTCTATTTACTCTTTTTTATCTGCTTTTTATTTTGTAATATTTTTTTTTATTTATTCAAATGTTCTACTCGCCATGCACTTGCATTATTGAGTGGTGATAAACTTTCAAGTTTTTATAACTTATTTTTAAATGATTCACATATTATTTCATGTCAATATGATGTGTAGGATAGACTAACAAGTCACGGTTTCTTATATTTCAAGTAACCCTTTTGCTGTTTAGACGATATCAAAGAAGGGAATTCCTAATTTATGAACTCAGCTTACACTAACAAAATAATTGATCTTTATTTAATCAGTCACGTCGAAATTTTTGTTCTTGTAGAGAGATAAAGAGATCCACGATAAGTGATAATTGTGCAGATCAAAGACACATCTGTTGGGAACACTTAATAAGTTGATAGTGCTGTAACATCAGAACAGATTAATTGAAAGACTACTCTTATTTTTATCTCTGTTCTTCTTAAAGCGATGTTGAAGTCAATACCTAGTACAAATGTATGTCGCTAAATATATAAAACATTTTTTTTTAGATTTAATAAAGCAGCAGAGGGGGCGAATCGGACATTTTGTCCAATCGTTATTTTGCTTAATTATTACTTTCTGCACTCAACGATCTAGTGTCGTCAGCGCCTGGTAAAAAAAAAACGACGACGTCGTTGGGGGATCGTCCAAACGTCATTTGGTTTAATTAACACCTTCTGCGCGTCGATCCCCAGCGTCGTCAGCGTCCGGTAAGCACATCGACGACCGCGTCGATGTCATTGCCCCCTCTGCTGCTTACAATAAAAATTATTTACAACTAACCGAATATTTGGTCAAGTCCGATACGATATCGTGTCCGAGGATCATGTAAATTTATCGTTACGAATCCATGTGGGGTCGACTGAGCATGACTAAAAAAGTTTCGAAAAACATTAAAGTCCATGTCACCGCCGCACCATGTCTGCCAAATATTTCGTAGCGTGTGTGTATCAACGCCGTTGAATACAGCAAGAATATTGCAGTTATCTCTGATTACTTTTGGAATCTGAGTGTATCGTTGAGTGACATATATCACGTCAGTGTTTTTATGCCTGCCTCTGGAAAATATCCTAGCTGGGTTCTTTTGATTGTCTAACATAACATCATCGTACACGACTAGATTGTTAACGTCGCCATCAATATCATCAATACCCGGTGCATCATTGATATCCGTAATAAACTCAATAACATTTTTTTTAGCGATCGCTGATGCATTCTCGTTGAAATCTTTCAACACCTCGTAGCATCGTTGATCATCTACGCTAGGAGCAACCAAATACAACTTATCCCACTTCATCCATCTCATTATTAAATTGAGTAACAATTGCGTCTTGCCGGATCCAGATGGTCCGATGATAATCATCCGGATCGAGTTTGGTAACGCTGCAACATGCTTAACTGGTTCTCTTGTTTTAGTCGCCGAAAAATCAATTATATTCATATCTCTATACATAAATTATGGATCTATATTGTGTGAAGTGTAGAGTACGTACTGGCACAAATGATATGACAACCGTTACGACAAGAAATAACAGATCGGCGCTTACTGGTAAGTGTGTACAATGCGGTACAAAGAAATTTAGATTTATTTCTATTAGACCCGGAGATGTTTTAAAAAAAAGCGAGGAGGTGATATTGCAGCCAAGTTATCAAAACTCCCCGGAACCCCGTGGGCAAAGTATCCAGGAGAAAAGCACCTTCCAGGATATAGCTACTGTGGCCCCGGAACACGATTAGATATCAGACTCGATGATCAAAATCAGCCCAAACCCGGTGAGTACCCAATAAACGCTATCGATAAGGCGTGTCATGCTCATGATGTTGCTTACAAAAGTAGCGATCTTCAACAGCGTCATATCGCGGACGTAAAATTAATTCACGCGCTAAATGCTATTCCTGATAAATCCGTCAAAGAAAAATTGGCCTCATGGTTGGTAAAATCGGCTATGAAAGGTAAATTAATGATTGGCGCTGGTAATTAATAACAATCATCCAAGAAAAACGATGGATTCCATCTATTATTCTCCGAGAGGATACTGGAAGGGGAAGGCCGCAATTGGTAAGCTTGCAAGCGCTGCAAAGGTAACAAAGACCACTGCGGCTAATTGGTTATCCAAACAGGCTATATGGCAAATCTATCTACCACCGCCTAAACAAATCAACTTCTCGCGCTTTGATGTCAGCGTACCTAATGAAGTTCATCAGGCTGATATACTATTTCTGCCGCATGACAACGGTTACAAATACGCGCTAACCGTAGTTGATGTTGCGAGTCGATACAAACAAGCGGAGCCGTTAAAAACAAAGTCGGCAACTGAAGTAGCCGCTGCGTTTGAAAGAATTTATCGAAGAGGCCCTCTGCGCTGGCCAAATCTATTACAAGTTGATCCCGGTAGTGAATTTCGCGGCGCTGTTTTATCAACGCTGAAACATCATAGCGTCGCGATACGACGAGGTCATACTGCGCTACATCGTGATCAGGCAATTGTTGAACGATTCAATCGGACTCTCGCTGAACGGTTATTTGGATATCAATACGCGAAGGAATTCATCCAAGAAAAACGATCTCGTGAATGGGTTAAAAGGTTGCCAGGTGTAATTGCAGCGTTAAATAACGAGATTACCCGAGCAATCAACATGAAGCCCAGCGACGCGATTAAATACGAGTATATACCCGGAAGATCAAAAATAGATAGCGTTTCCAAGCCGATTCTTGGCGATGTCACCGTTAGATATCTATATGAACCAGGAGAGCTTGAAGGCGGTAAAAAAAGAGCTACTGATCCTATTTGGAGTGTTACCACACATAACATATCAACGATAACACGATCAACTGGTAGACCACCGATCTACAGACTGGATTCAACTGCTCCTCAGCGCGGATTTACACGCGAGCAACTACAAGTGATACCTAACGATACTCAATTACCCCCACGTGGTCTTAACTAGCGCCGTTGCGTCTATTGCACTCAAGACAGGTCAACCTCACATTGTTTTTGACATGACCGAGACTGTTATCGATCCTATCCACGGTAAATTGGCGAGTGTTTTTATCCGAATAACGCCAACTCATTATACAATTGCAACTCGCGCAGTGATTATTCTGTTGTTGTCGTAGCGAGATTATTAATTCGGCATCAATATCAAAACGCCGCTGTTTTTTTTTATCCTGTTGGCGGTAACCCGAGAGTTTTCTATCAATGACGCTTGCATCGATGGTGACTTTGTCGCCGGCTTCGTCAGTGACTCCGTCACCGGCTCCGTCAACAACAATTCTTTGAAGCTGATTTATCCTTCGTACTCGGGACACTGCAAGATAGACTAGATTCGACCATTCGATGCGATTATCAACCATCCAAACAATTGTGTCCGTGATGGTTAGTCCCTGCGAGGAATGTATTGTTGTTGCGTATCCTAGCGTCCACGGGGATTTATCAGCACGTAGCGCGTCCTCGACGACGCTGATA